>JAVJIF010019967.1:0-42500 GCA_038442645.1 Agave tequilana | reverse complement strand
TGCATATAACTTAGGGTAAAATAATAGACTAGATGAGAAATACAATTTTAATTCTTAGCTTAATTGAAAACAAGTTTTTGAATAGAGACTAAGCTTAGAAATGACTAAGTTTGGATAATCCTATGACTTATAGATTACTTGAATTTTTACATTAATACTTCAAATATTTTTTCCCTTCAAAATGCGTTTTTGAAAAATAGTAACACTTTGTTTTTCTCTATTTATGGATTTGTGGGTGCAATCCACTAAAAATCCTTACGAGATAAAACTCATTCTCTAGGGGTAACCTAGTGGTTTAGCGGCTTGTTACACGTGCTAAGTGCAACCATGATTCCTACGAAAGCGAGTTAGGTTAAGGTCAGTTTAGTTTTTCTTTTCTCTTTGTTTTGCTCGAGAATGAGCAAAAGATAGGTGTGGGGTGTGTTTGGAGACATATATTGCATAATTGTTACTGCATTCCTACATTTAATCTGTAACAATTCCTACAACTCATTTGTCTTAATGTCTAAATTCATGCAGGTATGATAGGGAGAAGATAAGCACATCCTAATTAAATTCAATAGTTCAAAAAAAAACGAGGATCGATTCAAATCCAGAGGTTCTAGAAGTAATCTTATCTGAAGACCGAGTATATCAGATAAGATAATATCATCAAAATTCAAAAAAAAATAGATTTTTGAAGACCCAATTGGTTGAGCTGAAGATCAAAGAGTATTTCGTCAAATCTAAAACAGAAATTGAAAATCCAATAGGATAAAAGGATAGAGGGAAAATCAACGGACACACGCTCCTTGATCCTGGCTAGGATCTTGCCGCGAAAATGCGACAAAAGCCACATTTTCGTGGCCTGATTTTCAAATCTGGAAGAGCGTTTGCTCCTTATCTTTGTACTCTTATCCCTATCTGAATCAGAGTCTAAAGAATCTCTACCATATCATTCCTCAAACTCATCGGATTGGGAATCTGACGTTAGTGTGGGGATTGTCTTCAAGAATCTCTTCGCCAATATGACATCAATCAGTCAGGTGGAGCAAGATGAAGACATTGAGCCATTCGATACCAATCCTGGGCTCAATGACCGAATCTTCAATGGTAGAAATGTTTCAAACAACGTGAGCCTCCTACCTAGGATAAAGTAATTCAAGTCGATGTGGGTGATCAAACACACCTAAAGCTCATCTCCATAAGCGAAGTTTATCGCCCACAGAGAAACAAGACCTTATATCTCTCATACAAGAATATATAGACGTCTTTGCTTGGAGGTACGAAGACATACCTCATCTTGAACCTCAAATGACTATGCATCATCTCAACATTAAGCCAGATACTAAATCGTTTAAGCAATAGCAATGACGGTTTTGATCCAACATTATGGCGGCAATCGAAACCGAAATTCATAAACTCATAGAATGTGGTTTCATTCGAGAGGAACAACACCCAGACTGGGTTGCTAACATTATGCTCATTCTTAAAAAGAACGAAAAGATCATAGTCTGCACTAACTTTCGTGATCTTAACATAGCCTGTCCCAAGGAAGAATTTTCGTTGCACATCACTGACATCATAATTGACAACACATGCGGCTTCGAAAGGATGTCCTTTATGGATGACTTTTCAGGGTATAATCAAATCAAGATATACCCGGATGACTAAAAATATATGTCATTCCGAACATCATTGGGGTATACTGTTACACGATGATGCCATTCGGTTTGAAGAACGCCGATGCAACCTACCAACATGCAATGAGCATGATTTTCCGTGATCATCTACGGAAGATGGTGGAATGATATATCGACGATGTGGTCAAAAGTCGTAGCAAAGATGAGCACCTCCACGACCTATAAATGGTGTTAGACATCATGCAGGCTTATCAGCTAAAAATGAACCCGATAAAGTTATTCTTGGGAGTGTCAAGTGGTAAATTCCTTGAATTCATCGTCACGTCCAAGGGAATTCATTTTGATCCCGACAAAGTCAAGGCTATTCAAAATATGCAGCATCCAAAGACTCTCGAGGAGCTAAAAAATCTAAAAGTCAGGCTTGTTTACATCTAGAAATTCATCGCAAATCTCTCGGGTCGTTGTCAACCTTTCACAAGGTTATTGAGAAAAGGCGTCTCCTTTGTTTGAGACGAGGCCTGCCAAAAGGCTTTCGAGGATATCAAAGAGTACCTACCAAGCCTATGATCCTGATAGCTCCTATTTCATTAAAATCATTCTTACTTTATGTAAGAGCTACGGGCCATTCTTTGGGTGCTCTACTCGTACAAAAGAATAACGAAGGCATCAAGCAAGCCATCTACTACCTAAGCAGAACTTAGCCCAGTCGACAAAGAGTGCCTAGCTCTGGTCTTCGCTATCCAGAAGACACGACATTATTTGGTCAGCCAGACCATACATGTTATTATATTATTTAATATTTAATAAATTAAAATTTAATAATTTTAATATTTACTAATTTATATTTTTTTACATTAGTTTGTAATTTTTTTAATATATTATATTTTTAATACATTTTATGATTTAATATATTTAATAAATTATATTATTTAAAATTTAATTTATATAATTTTTAATATATACTATTTATTATTTATTAATTTATTTATTATATTATATTTTTATTATTTAGTACATTAGGTTTTTAAAATTTTAATATATTAAATTAATTAATATTTTATAATATTTAATATATTTAATATATTATATTATTAATATTTAATATTTTTATATTTACTAATTTTTAATTTTTTAATATTATTTAATATTTACTACATTAGATTTTTAAATTTTTAGTTATTTATTATTTATTATATTAGATTAAATTTTTAATTATTTAACATATATTTTAATAAATTTAAAATTTTCTAATTTTTATTTTTTATTAATTAAAATATAATTTTAATATTTTTAATATTTACTATTTTTTGTATTTATTGGTATTTTAATATTTTTAATTAATTTTGTGGTCAATTTTTCCACTTACGACTTGCACATTACGACAACCAAACACCATAAAACACAATATATTTTTTCACTTGCAGTTTTGCATTACCAACCAAACACCGTAAAGCTTACTTACATATAACTCATTACAACTGTAAAACAATTTGCGACTTGTGACTTGCGACAACCAAACAGGCCCCAATCTAATTTTAGTAAATGTACAAAAAAGTTCTCCAAGCAATTTCTCCAACAAGTTAATTTTTCCTCACTTTTTATATCCTTTCCCTCGAGATAGATGGCTAATTTTGAATAAATCAAATATAAATGAACCAATCCAAGGATCCTGTTTTTTTTCAGATTGTAGGAGAAATGAATATGCTAACATGAGAGGGAAATACGGAAAGAGAAAAAGAGTGAGTATCAAGTAAGGTAAATGAAGAATTTTGGTGAGGTTTCGGGATAGATGGAAGGAGGAAAGGGTGGTTTAGAGTTCCACTATGAATATAAGGGTGACATGAGTTTGGACGAGTAAGAGAACTAGTCTAATTTCTCTCATCTTTAAAATAATTAAATTTTAAAAGAAGCTATAGATAGGCAACGATGGAAATAGAGAAAGTAATCAAACTAAACATTGGAAGATTCTCTTAATCACGCTGCTTAAACAAGTGGTACGTGCTGGTGTGTGGATTAGGGGTGAGGGGAGTTGGTGTTTTTTTACGAGTAAAAAAAAAAAAATCTAGATTGAATCTAGCTCTTACTTTTTTTTTTATTCATAAAGATGGATAAGTTGGCCCAACTTCTGAGCCCGCTACCTGTGGGTGGGTCCTAGGTCCGCGTCACTAATACCCCCACCATTTGTGCCCGCGTTACAAACCCGATTTTTGGGTCGCAGCCCAGCCCAGTGTGGCCTCATTGTTTAGAGGCCAGTCAATTAATAGTTGCTTAGTTTTGACGCTAGAGAGTGATTATTATTATTAGTCGCCTAATTTTTTGGAGGCCTTCGTAACGGTAATAAAGAGATCTCCTGCTATAAATACCCCTCCTCCGTCCCCTCAATCTTTCCCCAAATTTCCCCACAAGAAACCGAGAGAGCTCGTCAACAAAATTCCTCAGCTTCCCTCTCTTCAAAAAAACCCTAATTTCCCTCCCCTAATCCCCCCCGCTCGCTCTCTGGGAATCTCGAAATCCTCAGCTTCTTCCTCTCTCTCTTCCTCAGAATTGTCTACCTAAATCAAGGAAAGGAAGAGGATTCTCGACCTAATTCCTTTCCCTAACTCATTCAGGAGACGATCAATGGCGCTTCTCCCCTTTCTCCGTCGTTCCTCCTCTCTTGATCTGGATGCCGCAAGAAGCGACGACGATGAAGACGATGACAACGACGGATCGATGGGCCTACGCTTCAAAATCAAAGTTCGTATCAAAATATTTTTTGCTTCTCCTTTCCCTTTCGATTTTGGGCTTTAAGATTTAGGGATTTCCTAACGTACTGAAGATGCACTTGAATTAGCGTTTTGTAAGAAAATTTTAACTTATTATCTCTCTCTTGTTTGAAATTGATTATTTTTGATATATTGGGACTTCTAACTGTTCTGTTCCTAGCAAAGGAATCCTAGCTACTAGTTTTATAGACATTTTGAAATATTTATTGCATGTCCAAAGCTCTATTGCTTGTTATTCACAGGGAAAATATGCTTTCTTTTTCTCTTTTTCACCTGGGAATACCAAAATTGTAGATTCTAAAATGTTTTTAAGGTATTAATTTGCTTAGTTTGAATCTAAAGCAAACACTCTGCTTATTTATCAGACATGTGTGCCTAGCTATGCCCTTTTTGTTTATGCTTTGTATGCATTGTTCTGAGAAATTTCCTGATAGTTTTCCTCTTCACTTTATGATGATAGATTAGTAACGCGTAAATGTAGCTGGTGATGACATGTTGGTTACATGGAAGAAATTTGCAGTATGCAGTGTTCCAGAGGATTGGCCTTCATCTAGATCTGATGGGCACTAGTGGTAAGTGGTAAATGTTGTACAATGTTTAAGATTGATGGTTCTGAAACCTCTTTTGCTTAACAATTGCCTTATTCAGTTTATTCTCGTGAATTGTGACTATAAAGCTTTATGCTTCTGAAAACTCTCGGGGTAAGATACATCACCAAATGTTAACAAATATGCTGTTGTAAGAAGTCTTAGTAGTGTCATGTGTTCTTCTAGGAAGCATTCATCAAGTTTCTTCTCAATATATGGTGCATGCATTGCTTCAGCTTATTATAATATGCTTCTCTAGACTGGTGGTGGTATATGTTGTTCTTGTTATTGCATGCCTCATCTGAAGATTATCACATAGATTTATGACTGATTTAGGAACTTGTCCTTTGTTTCATAAATATAGGGGAAAAAAAGGAAAAGGTTATCAATGCAAGTTTATTAGAAGGCATCGAGTCACAATGCACCGGTTCAGATACGGATCTCACTGCTGTTCTGAATGTGTGGTATATGACAGGCTTCCACACGGGCAGGCAAGTCTTACGAGTTGTGAATGCAAATTTCTTAAAGTTAATTAGTTTCAAGCATGCTAAATTCTGTCACAACAAGAGCATTATATTATCTCAAATGCGGAAAACAACCACTCATTGTTGTTGAGTTCGTGGTATCGAATTAAACCCAATCCCTTTCTTTTTTTTTCCTTTTACATAATGGTTCACATCAAAGAGTTATGGTCCAATTGCTTTCTGATCTTTACATTTTGAGTACTTCTTTCTTTTAATCTTTGACATGGCGGTATCATTGTTTGATGCTGAATTTTGTCTCTTGCCGGCTTTGGGAAAATTAGTTTACACTCAGATGGCAATGACGTTATGCTCAGAGTAAGTTGGTTGAGCTTAGGGTTATAATTCCTATTACCTTTTGATCTGAGTTTAGTCTTTTCATTGATACAGTTGAAATAATACTTTCCTATACAAGATGATTGTGATATATGCATGTGTTGTTGTTTGGCTCTTGGAGTGTGACATTTAGACACTTGGTGTATCCTTTTGTATTTGTATATAACTATATGTATCCTATTCCTATCAAGTTTTTATAAATGTCTTGAAATATTAAACGTTCAAAACTCCATACTTGTTATACTTGGGGGAAAACACTAGCGAAGTCTTCTTTCCAGTTTCTTTTTTCACCCAAAGATGGTATTAGGCACTTCGACCAAAATTTTCAGGATCTTAGTTTTTTTCATTTGAATTTGCAGGGAAACACCACTATTGCACGTTACATGCACTGGGAACACCATCGAGGCTACATGTGCTTAAAGGTAGCTATCTATTTTCTTTACTTATTATACATTGACATGGCATTTGTTCTGAGAAACTTTCCAAAAAATGTTTCTTCTTGCTTATAATAGATTAGAGCCACCAACTATATAAACATTCAGTGGATTAGGAATATTAGCAAGCGACTAGCTTAGGTTTTCCGTTTTTTATGCAATTCCCTGGGATCTTTTTGTTTACTGCTTCTACCAAATCCTTTAGCCCCAAATTGCTATTCTTGTTTAGGTGAATGGTGAAATGGACAAAGAATAGGGATTTGCTTTGGGCCAAGATAAAATTTGTAGGAGTTATGTATTTGGAGGATTTGGAGTTTCTTATTTAAAAAAATGTATACTGTGGTGATGACTAAACTGTGGTGTTCCATAAAGGGTTGAGGTCAAAGCTTCTGTGTTCAGTGACTAGATTTTAGTCCATGATAGATTTTAAAAAGAAACTAGTGACTGGCATTTAGAAAGCCAACTAGTGTAGTCATAGTTTCTGTAGTCACAAGCAAACCAGAGCAGAGTGTTTCAATTTAGCCATTTTAGAAAGCAACTGTTACATCCCAACTAGTGCCTGACATTTAGAAATGAAAGCAAGTTGGAGCACAATTATGGATATATATTTAACCAAAAGCAGTAGCACCAGTAACTTTGATGTGTGGCCTCGACTTTGTTCCCTATTCTCACTTCCATTTTATAACCTCGATGGGGCAAAAGCAAGAACACCACCAACCGAGAGCGATTATCAAATGTTCAGGCTTTAATTATTTGATCATAAAGAATTGTTGTCTTTGTCTTCTTCATTGATACAATTGACTCAAGACTTGTCTGTTCAAAAAGTTTGTGATCTGTGCATGTATAAATTTTGACTTTCCCAATAAGACGTTTAGACATCTGGTGGTTTATCCCATTAGATTTTTATGCATATTCTATTTCTAGCAAGTCTGGATAAAATTTCTTGAAATATTTAACGTGCAAAGATTTATGCTGGTTATTCTTAGGGAAAATTGTTTCACTTTTTTTGTTTGTTTCACGTAGAGATGTATACATGATGTATTTATTCCCTGCTTTTCACTTTTTCATTTCTATCAAGGTAGGTTGTTGCATGTCCATTTATGTACTGTATTTCTATCAACTTTGAGGCATGTCCATATTTGATAGTATTTCTTCTATCAACTTTGAGGCGTTATTTTTATATCTTTCCTGTATAGAGTATCTCTCACTCTAGTTCAGTCGAGGTAACAGGGTAGCAAAGATTAAGAGTAAGCTTGTAGTTTGTGCATCTTCAATTTTGATCCACACTTCTATTTCCATTTTATGATTATATTCTTGTCTCTTACTTTTTTAGTCGAGCAGGCAACATTCGCTGATGCTGCCACCTGGGTGTCGGCTTCATTTAAAGCTTTCTGTTCAGTGCCTTAGACTGTGTTGTCACCCTCAAATTCAGAGAACAACCACACAATGTGGTTGAGTTCATTGTATCAAAACTAAACACCAATTCCTTTCTTTTAATCTTTAGATGTGGATCATGTCAAATAGTATTGTTCGAATTTACTTTCTGATCTTTCTGTTTTGGATGTTGTTTCCTTTTCAGCTTATTAAGAATTATTCTTTGTTTTTTGTTAACAAATGAGTAGAAGGTATTGTGGAACAATCATGAGATGCATTCTGTTGTAAAGAAAAATGTGGTTCTGATTATAGTGTTGTTATGCAGTATACTTTTGTGTAGCAACCTTTAGATGGAAATAGAGTAACTAACTCAAAGACTCTAATGCACCAATAAGGCAAGGCATATGCCTTGTGTATTTGCTTTTGGCAAAACCATTATGTACGCATGCACACAATTATAAAGCACCAAATAATGTTTCCACCAAGAGTGAATTTAAGCCATTAGATTATTTCAGACACACACTTTTTTTGTCAATTTTCATAATTTAGAGAAAAGTCTAGTTTATCAAATAGTTAAGCAAAAGGAAGTAAAATTCTGTTTGAGAATAATATTAAAATAACTGCATTTCTTTTATAGTACACTAGAAATCTCGGACATTACTTACATTTCTAAAGTTAAAAGTTCAACCTTAACTAACAATATATTATTTAAATTTATGAAATATCCTAACTAACAATATATTATTTAAAATTTGAAAAATTTCATTTTTTTATCTCTATATTTCTAAACATAGATGTTTTCTATTAATTTTCTCAAAAATTGATATTTTTATAATTTTGAAAACCTTATTAGCTTACAAAAATAATTACTTAAAAATTTAACATACATCTTTTTAGATTTATTGACAAAATATTAAATCTTAAAGTATTATTGTTTTTATTAATCACATTTTTTGAAATTCTTTTTCAGATTTATATTTCTCAACATGGACATTTTTTAATAATTTTATCAAAATTTGACATTTTTATACTTTCTAAAATCTTATTTGTTTTCAAGATAATTTTCTGTCAACTCTTTTACTTTAGATAAAAACATACATCTTTTTGATATATCGACAAACATTTGAATCTTGAAGTACATGTAGTTTTTATTAAACATACGATTTTTGAATTTTTTTTCAAATTTATATATTTCAACTGAAATGTTTTCGAAAAGTTTTCTCAAAATTTCACATTTTTAATTTATTTGAAAACCTTAATAGCTACCAAAATATTTTTTTATCAACTATTACTTTAGATTACAAATTCATGTTTTTAGACATTTGGAAACCTTTTTTCAACACATTAACAAATTGTTAAATCTTAAAGTACTTATTGTTTTGAGGAACCATACTTTTTATAATTCCTTTCCAAATTTATTGCTTATACTTTTTAAGATTTTGAATAGTTTTCTTAAAATTGATTTTTTTTAATACTTTTGAAAACCATATTAGCTTTAAAAAGTACTTTAGTTCTTGTCAATCATACATTTCTTTTTCAAAATTTGAAAACCTTAAAAATGTTAGTTTTAAAATTATATTTGATCTGGAAATTACATATAGTTTTTATTAAGTATATTTTTTGAATTGATTCTTAATATTTACTTCTTGTTTTTATTAGTTGTATCCGTTTTGAATTTTATATTTCTTAACTTTAATATTTTCAAAATACTTTTCTCAAAATCTAAAATTTTATATAATAAAAAAAACCTTATTTTGAATCCATATTTAATTCGGTAGTCATATTGTTTTGTTTAAGCATGTTTTTTGGAAATTGTTTTTCAAACTTATTTATAGTTTTATTAGTAAAATAGTTTATATATATATATTTTTAAAGTTCTTATAGTTTTTATGAAGCATACTTTGTGAAATTGTTTCCTAGATTTATACTTTTTAACTGTAATGTTTTCAAATAGTTTTCTTAAAATTTCACATGTGTAATTTCAGCACCTTATTAGCTACCAAAATATTTTCTGGCAACTTTTACTTTAGATGACAAATACCGTGTTTTGACTTTTTGAAAACCTATTTTTAAACACATTGACAAATTTTTAAATCTTAAAATACTTATTGTTTTCATTAAGGCATACTTTTTACAATTCCTGTTCAAATTTATTGACTTGACTTTAATGTTTTTGAATAGTATTGACTTTTTAGTACTTTAAAAAACCTGATTAACTTTTAAAAGTGCTTTAGTTATTATCAATCATACATTTTTAAATTTCTTGACAAATTCAATTATAGTTTTTCGTGATAAAGTACACCTTCAGGCTTTCATTCATTCAAAGTGCTAATTATTTTTGTTGAGTTACCTTTGGAAATCTTTTTTCAAATTTATATTTTCTTTATAAAAAATTATTTTTAAAAATTGTATTTGATTTGAAAAGTACATAAAGTTTTTATATAGCATAATTTAAAAATTAACTTCAAATTTACTTATGACTTATTACTAAAATATGTTTTGAATTTATATTTCTTAACTTCAATATTCTCAAATATTTATCTCAAAATATAATTTTTTTAAATCCTTTGTAAAACCTTATTTTTGGAAACAACATTTGTTTTGTAAAGCATATTTTTTAAAATTGTTTTTTGAAATTACTTATATCTTATATTAGAAAACATTATTTGAACTTTTTGTTCTTTTAAAAGTTACTTATAGTTTTATTCAGCATATTTCGTGAAATTGTTTCAAAATTTCATACTTTCATAGTACTTTTTATTTTGTTAAGTTTACTTTTAGAAATAATTTTTCAAATTTATATTTATTTTTCAGTGACTTTTTTAAATTATATTTGGTTTGAATAGGACGTATAGTTTTTGTTAACATTTCTAAGTTTTTTCTTCAAATTTAATTATATTTTTAGTAGAATCTTCTTTTTTTACATTTGAATTTTTATGTTTTTACTAGTAGAATCTTTTTTCTTAAGTTAATATTTTAAAATAATTTTCTCAAAATTTAAATTATAGGTTGGAAAACCTTATTTTGAAAACCGTATTTTGCTTTGAAAAGTCATATAAATTTGATGAAGAATTTTTTTTAAAGATTGGTTTTTTATAGTTTTTATTAGTAAACTACTTTAAGTTTCTTACAGTATTTACTAAGCATACTTTTTGAACTTGTCTCTTAGTTATTTTAATTTTTTTCCTTTAATGTTTTTGAATAGTGTTCACAAAATTTCACACTTTTATATTTTTGAAAACCTTATTAGCTACCAACATTTTTTCTATCAACTTTTCTTTACTTGACAAATACCATGTTATTTGACTTTTTGTAAACCTATTTTCAACGCATTGTCAAATTAAATCTTAAAGTACTTGTTTTCATTTGGCACATTTTTTACAATTTCTTTTCAAATTAATTGACTTTAATGGTTTTTAATAGTATTTGGCTTTTAATACTTTTGAAAATCTTTATTGGCTTAAAAAAGTACTTTAGTTCTTATCCTTCATACATTTTAAATTATTTTGCAAATCTATATATTGTTTTTATTAGTAAAGTATGTTTTCAAATTTCACTTATAAAGTACTTATTATTTTTCCTAAGTTTAGTTTTCAAAGTTCTTTGTTCAAATTTATATTTTTGATTAACTATTACCCTTAATGACAAAAATACATATTTTTAGACTGATCAAAAATAAATTTAGACTCATTGACAAAGTGTAAATCTTAATTTTCTTAACTGTTATTAAGTGTACTCTTTGAAAATTCTTTTTTCAGATTTATATTTATCAAATTTAATGTTTTCAACTAGTTTTATCAAATTTGATTATTTTATACTTTGGAAACCTTATTTGGCTATAATATTTATATTTTTTTTAAAGTTTACTTAAATTGGGTAAATTATGGAAAACACCCTTGTACTATTGGGGGTGTTACATTAAGCACTCATATACTATTAAAACTCTCACTTTGCCCTCCTGAGGTTTGATGCTGCCGACTTTTTTGTTAAATTATACACGTGCAAAACACGTGCTTTGATTAAACTTATTTTTTAAAAAACTCTCGAATTTCTCTCCCCCTCTCTTCCTTGCACATCACTCACTCTCGCCCTCATCCCGCCTTTTTTCGGTAAAGAAGTCACCGACAGCGCCGACGAAGGGTGGCCTCGCCCTCCCCAGCTCCCCTTCTTCCTCGCCGCCATCTTCTTTGATGGCGAGGAGGGAGCAAGGGAGGGAGGGGGCTCCCTCCCCTGCTCCCTCCTCGTCCCTCCTTGCTGCCTCGCTGCCTTCCCTCGGCGAGGAGTCTATTCAGCTGCTCGCCGGGGGAGGGCAGTGAGGAAGGAAGAAGTCGCAAGGAAAAGGAGGGAGCTAGGGGTGTGTGTTGCCTCCGACGCCGCGGGAAGCTCCCTTCTGCTTCCCTTCCCCTCTCTCTTCCTCGTTAATGCGTCGATGCCTCCGCCACTGAAGTGGCCTCCGATCTCGACGGTCGGGCAAATGTCGGCTGCGAGAAAGGGAGGGCTTCTTGACAGGAAAGCTGGCATCATCAGAGCAGAAGATGGAGCTCGGGATGACGAACTCAACCTCGGATTGAATACGACGTGGGGGTAGTCTTGCTCAGGTGTATGTGCTGAGAGTGAGGCCGAGGTTGAGAGAGAGGCAGAAAGGCAGCAAGGAGGAGTGAAGCAGAGGGGAGAGAGACATGCAGGGGAGAGAGATGTTTAAGTTTCTTAATTAATCTCCATTAATTGGCTTAATAATGGAGATTAATTTGATTACAACTTCAAATTAATTCATATTAATTTGGTTAGAGGCGCATGTGACCCCTTTGATTGAAAAGTTGATGGCGTCAAACCTCGGGGGTGCAAAATGTGAGTTTTGTAGTATAGGAGTGTTCGGTGCAACACCCTCAATAGTATAGGGGTGTTTAATTTACCCTATAATTTTTATTGGTAAAGAAAATTTTCAAAAGTTTATAGTTTTGAAGTATCAGTTTTTATTAAGCAAAATTTTAAAATTCTTTTTCAAAGTTATATTTTTTTATCTTGAGTGTCTTCATACATTTATCTTTAGATATGAATTTTTATGCTATCTGGAAACTAATTTTCAAAAACCTTATTTGTGATATATAATTTTTATTAGGCATGTTTATTGAATTTCCTTCTGGAATTTACTTATAATTATAATTTGTAAACTACAGTTCAAACTTTTTATGCTTTCAGAGTACTTCAGTTTTATTAAGCATATTTTTTGAAATTTTTTCAGATTTATATTTCTTAACATTATGCTTTTGATTAGTTGTCCAAATTATCTCATTTTCATATTTTCAAAATTTTATAGTTTTAGAGTATCAGTTTTTATCAAGCAAAAGTTTTAAAATTCTTTTTCGAAGTTATATTTTTTTTATCTTGAGTGTTTTCATACATTTATCTTTAGATATGAATATTTTATGCTATCTGGAAAGTAATTTTCGAAAACCTTATTTGCGATATATAATTTTTATTAAGCATGGTTCTTGAATTTCTTTCTGGAATTTACTTATAATTTTAATTTGTAAACTACTTTTGAACTTTTTATGCTTTTTTTTGAATTTTTTTAAAGATTTATATTTCTTAACATTAATGCTTTTGATTAGTTGCCCAAATTATCTCATTTTTCATATTTTGAAAACCTTGTTATCATTTAAAATATTTTCTATAACTTGTTACTTTAGATGACATATACGTGTTTTTAGACTTTTAAAACCTTTAGACTTATCGAAAAACTATATTATTTAAATAGTAATAGTTTTTATTTTTATTAAGAAAACTTTTCAAAATTTGTTTCAGACTTATATTTCTCAACTTTAATGTTTTGGCATAGTTTTCTCAAATGTTAGCATTTTTATAGTTTCAAAGTATTTTTAGCTTTAAAAATCGCTTTAGTTTTTATCGACCGTACTTTTTGAAATTTGTTTCCAAATTCATTTATAATTTTTAATAATAAAATACATTTTCAGTTTTTTATAATTCCAAAATATCTATATTTTTTTTTTATAATGCATACGTTTTAAAATTCTTCTTACTTTCAAAGTACTTCAATTTTAATAAGTATGTTTTTGATTTTTTTTCCAATTTATGTTTCTTAAAGTTAATGTTTTTGATTATTTTTCTTAAAATATTACATTTTAATATTCTGAAAACTTTATTTTCTTTCAAAATATTTTCTGTCAATTATTTCTTATGATGACAATCTACGTGTTTTTGGACTTTTGAAAACCTTTAGAGTTTAGACTTATTGACAAACTATAAATCTTAAAGTTTTTATAACTTTTATTACGTGAACTTTTTGAAATTTGTTTCAACTTATATTTCTCAACCTTAATACTTTTTAATAGTTTTCTCAAATTTAGACATTTTTATACTCTACAAAATCTTTTTAGCTTTAAAAGGTACTTTACTTCTTATCAATCTTACTTTTTGAAACTCGTTTTCAACTTCAGTTATAACATTTAGTACTAAAACACTTCTTCAGGTTTTTATACTTTCAAAGTACTTCAATTTTATTAAGCATATTTTTTGAAATTCTTTTTTGAGTTTATATCTATTAACATCAATGTTTGCAAATAGTTTTCTAAAAATTTGAAATTTTATTACTTTCTGAAACTCTATTAGCTATCATAGAATTCTTTTATTTATTAATGTAGATGACAACATTATTTATTTTTAGACCTATTAATATCTTTTTAGACTCATGCATGAACTCTTAAATCTTGAAGTGCTTTTTTTTTTTTTTCTGTTTAGCATACTTCTTGATATCCTTTTGTCAATGTTATTGATTATTACTTTCTATTTAACTTTAATGATTACGAATATTTTTCTCAACGTTTGATTTCTCTCATTTTGGAACATTATTAGCTTTCAAAATAATTTCCTATCAAATATTTCTTTAAATGACGATGTACATTCTTTTAGATTTATCGACAAGCTGTTAAAGCTTAAAGTACTTTCAAAAATCTTATTATTTTTAAAATGTACTTTAGTTTTATTAATCATGCTTTTGAAATTCTTTTCAAATTAAGTTATAGTTTTTAGTAGTATAGTACTTTTTCAGACTTTTATACTTCCAAAATATCCATAGAAGTTATTAAGTATACTTTTGGAAAATTTACTTCAAATTTATATTTCTTAACATTAATTCTTTCAAATGTACTTTAGTTTTATTAATCATGCTTTTGAATTTTTTTACTTGTAGAACTTTATAGCTATCATAGTATTTTCTATTATCTATTAGTGTAGATGACATTGATACATATTTTAAGACTTATCAATACCATTTTTAGACTCATCTACAAAATTTTAAATTTAAAATGTTTATGCTTTTTTTAGCAAATGTTTTTAATTTCGAATAGTTTTCTTGAATTTTGACATTTTATACTTTTGATTTCGAATAGTTTTCTTGAAATTTGACATTTTATACTTTTGAAAATCTTATTAGTTATAAAAAGAACTTTAGTTTTAATCAAATTTCTTTTTCGTATTTATACTTTCTAACTTTGATGATTTTGAATAGTTTTCTCAACATTGATAATTTTTATAATTTTGAAAACCTTATTAGCTGTCAAACTATTTTTTATATGACAACATACATTCTCTTAGACTAATCAACAAGCCATTAAATCTTAAAGCCCTTGTAGTTTTTTTTATAAAGTTTACATTTTTAAATTCTTTTGTTTCAGGTTTAACTTTTTTAGATTTAATATTTCTAATAGCTTTCTCAAAATTTGACTTTTGTTTTCTTTCAGAAATGTTCTTTGCTGTTCAAAGTACGAATTGTTTTTATTAAGCATGTTTTTTGAAACTTTTTTTTAATTTATTTAACTTTAAGGTTCTCGAATAGTTTTCTCATAGTCAAATGCTTTTTACTTTTCAAAACCTTATTACCAATGTTTTCTATTGATTATTATTGTAGGTGACCATTTGTATATACTTCTCAAATTATTACTGTAGATGACCTATTTATATGCTCACGTTTATACATTTTTAGTGTACTTTTTGAGTTATATTTCTTAAGTTTTCAATTAGTTTTTGAAATTTATTAAGCATACTTTTTGAAATTCTTTTTTAATTTTATATTTCTCAAATTTAATGTTTCTAATAGTCTCTTAGAATTTGACATTTTTTACGTACGGAAACCTTATTAAGAACTTTTATAGTCTTTATTTTGTATACTTTTCGAAATTCTTTTTCAAATATGCTTTTAGTGTATATTAGGAATATACTTTTTCAGATTTTAAAACTCAAATATTTATATATTTTTAAGCATATTAGAAATATACTTCATGTTTTCAAATTCTTTTCTAAATATGAAACTCTTATGCCTTTTGAAACCTTATTTTATGTAGAAGTGAAGTACACTTAGTTTATATTATGCAGCTTTTTTTAGATTGTTTTGCATATTTACTTATAGTTTTTATAAGTGAAATAATTTTCCAAAATTTTAAACTTTTGAGGTACTTTATATAGTCTTCAATTTTTGAGGTACTCTCGGTGACAACTATACATATATTGTAAGACTTATTTTTTGTCCTGTATACAAACTTATTTAGATTTTATGGTACTTATAAAGATAGTATTTTAAGCATACTTTTTTGACATTCTTTTTTGAATTTGCTTTTATTTTTTATTATTGTAGAAGTTTTCAAATTTTAATACTATTGAAGTACTTATATTATTTATTAGGCATGAGTTTTGTATTTTTTTTTCAAATTTATACATATCTTTAATGTTCTCAAATAGTCTTTTCTAAATACGGAACTTTTTTTCACTTTTGAAAATTTAATTGCTGTAGAAATGAAGTACACTTAGTTTTTATTATGCAACGTTTTTAAGATTCTTTTGCATATTTACTTATAGTTTTTATAAGTGAAATTATTTTCCAATTTAAACTTTTGAGGTACTTATAATTTTTAATAGGCTTACTTTTGAAATTCTTCTTCAGATATAATTTTTTTAACTTTAATGATTCCTAATAATTTTCTCAAAATTTGAAAAGTTGTACTTCTTATAAGCTTATTAGGTTTCTAACTATTTTTATTAAACGTTAAAGCTTAAATGACTTACCGCTTTTATAAAAAGTAATTTTTAATTTGAAAACTCTGATAGTTTTATTAAAAATAGTTTTGATACTCTTTTCAAATTTATATTTATTTACTTAAATTGCTTCAAATAATTTTCTCAAATTTGGAATTTGTATATTTTCTGAAACCTTATTTTCAAATATCTTATTGCTTTAGAAAAGTACATATAGTTTTTAGTTGGCATAGCTAAAAAATTATTTTTCAAAGTTACCTAATTTTCAGATATTTTCTTGAACTCTAAAATCTTGTAGCACTTAAAATTTTTATTGAGCATACTTTTTGAAATGGTTTTTCAAATTTATATTACTTATTTTAATATTTTTGAATTGTTTTAATATCTTTATTCTTTTGTAAAACTTATTAGCGCTCAATTTTTTTGGATATATAAAATTTTATGTGATAATATACATCTTTCAGTTCAGATTTATCAACCACGTATATTTTGACCCACGTTTAGGTATGCCTTCCAACTTGACACAGGGCTTCAACAATCTACTCTATCACGGGTACATTGCATGCTTACTAGCAGTGCATATTGGATATTGCTTACTAATTATAATTTATACATTTTAGACTTACTGGGGATCTATGTAACCTGCATGCTTGCTTTTCATATGAATTTTATGTTGAGAGTTTTATTAAATTCTACTCCTACTTGGATAAATCACATGCTGTTAAACAATTTAATCAATCCCATCATCTGTCACCTATGAAACTGGTATTGCCTTATCATTATCAACAGGGATTTGATACTGAAAGTATCAAATTGCTTTCTTGTGATATGGCTTGTGCATTTTTACTCTTGATTCAATACGATAATTACGTTGTGGTCTCTTAGGTTTGGTGATAGTAAAGGCTATATTGATTTTATGAAAAGAGTTGACTCCCTTTTAATTTGGTTGATACACCACTATCAAAGTGGTAATATTCACATTCTTGATATTTCCGAATGCCTAGCTCAACTCGTATAAAAATTATTAAAAGGTATATGTTATATTTATAGAAATTATACTTTGTGAAATGATTTTTCAAATAGATAATTCCTAACTTTAGTGTTTTCAAATAGTTTTCCTAAAATTTGACATTTCCACAGTTTCGGAAACCTTATTAGCTTTCAAAATGTTTTCTATCAACTATTAACTTAGTTTACAATGGACATCTTTTTAGACTTTTTGATGTGTATGGCCAATGTATTAATACTTATCCCAACTCAATTCACCGCAAGGGCTTTCACCAATTCTACTCTGTCATGGTACACCTTAGTTACATTGGTTAGATATTATTGTCTATCTCTTTGGAGTTACTGATAACATATATTGCCTATTATCTACTTGTGATTAAGTTGGAAACTTGATACTCGGAATCATTTATTCGTAGACAATGGTATATACCTTCAAACAGGGTGTAGATTGCCCTGCATATATACCTTTTCAACTTATTGGTGAGAATGCATATCTTGCTTTTATTCATATAAATTTGTCTAACTGTTCTAATATTTCTGATCGCACGTGGATACAAAATGTGCTCTAAGAAAATTGATCTTATTAAATGATCTGTCACCTGCCATGATGTCGTCGTCTTATCATTACTCACCAATACTTATTTCATTTACTTACTCTCTTGTGATTTTTCTCTTGCTTATTTGGGTTCGGGAGAGTAATGTTCATATGCAGATTTCTACACATTACAGGGAAATATATGTTTATCTATAAAACTGAAGTTGCCTCTTTGAAATTCTTATGTTCCATCATAAGCACCGTTTTCAGCTAGTTTCTTTTAAATGTTTTTTCAAACTGATAATACCAGAAGTTAATGTTTTTCAATAGTTTAATCTTAAATGCCAAAATATTTTCTACCACCTATTTAGTTTAGGTGACAACATCCATCTGTTTCGAATTGGCAATGCATAAGGCCCACGTAGCGGTACTCAGGCTAGCTTTACACCAAGGTCTTCATCAATTCTACTTTATCATGAGTACATCGGGTGCACGTTTGACTTTGATCTGATATCATTATTTATCTCTTTTGGCTCACTGATAATGCAGATTACCTACTAATCATTAATCATAGGAATCTTGATACAAAGACATTATTAGTTTTGTCGCTTATGGTTTTTCTTTATGTGTCTTAAATCTTGATTCTGTCATCCATAAGTTTTAGAATTGTAGAGAAACACCTTTATCATTTCTTGTTATTCATCCAAATATGAAGTCAATAGTTTTATTAACTCTCACTTGGATATATCACATGTTCTTAAAATAATTATCCAGTGCCATCATCTAACACCTATTGGCATTGATATTGCCTGATCATTATCCAATGGGGACTTGATACTGAGGGCATCATTAGCTTCGAAATAACATAAACGGAATCACGCTCTGTATGATTTGAACTCAGGACATCGGGTTTTAGAGACCCGCGTTTTACCGAACTGAACTAAGAGCGCTTTCTTATGCCAGGAGATACGATTGTAAAGAAAAGGATTTTTGCTTTTTTGTACCCCCAATGCGTCTTGCATTACTCTCTTGTGATATGCCCTTGTGCACTTTTCGTCTTGATTCAGTATCTAAATCACCACATATGCTTTTTAGGTTCCGTGATAGTAAAGCCCATATGCGGGGTTTAAAGAAGTATTTGAAAATTTTATGTTTATCTGTAAAACTCTTGAATAGCTTTTAAAATTTTGGTAATCATAAGTGTTGCTTCCCCCGATTTCCTCTATTTTTAAAGTTCTAATATTTTTAGAAGTTTTCTCAAACTATTGAATCTTTATGTACTTATATATTTTTTTACTGAACATACTGAAAGTACACCTAGAGGGGGGATGAATAGGTGTAGTGCTAATCTAGTGACAAATAATACGTAATAAAAAATAATTGCTAACACACAAAATGTATAACCAAGAGTGAGTCCGAATTCCTGGCGAAGAGCTCTGGAACTACTCCTCACGATTCCTCCAAATTATGCGTTGAGGTGATTTAATAGCTCTCTTGGTTTAATATAAGTGTGAGCACACAAACTATATCAAGCATGTAAGTTCGAGAAAGAATAACAATGTAAGATATAAAGAGATGAGAGTCCGAATTCCTGGCGAAGAGCTCTGGAACTACTCCTCACGATTCCTCCAAATTATGCGTTGAGGTGATTTAATAGCTCTCTTGGTTTAATATAAGTGTGAGCACACAAACTATATCAAGCATGTAAGTTCGAGAAAGAATAACAATGTAAGATATAAAGAGATGAGAGTTGAGATAGAAAGATTCAAACACAAACAACAAGATATGTTTTGAGGTTCGAGCTATTGGTCTACGTCCCCGCCTTCACACAGAAGGATTTCCACTATTGGATCTTCGACAAAGGGACCTCCACTGAAGAATTACAACTTACACAAAGGAGTACACAACTCCAACTCTCAAATACACCTCGACACAAAGCAAAGAAAAATACAACTTGGTGATCACTTAGATCACAATCTCTTGATGATCTCAAAGGATCACAAACAAAACACCTCTCACAGACAAGATACTAGAGGATAGATTTGCTACGAAGAGCTCAAGTACGTGAGGAAACAAAGTGTTTGGAAAAGAAACAATAAAGAAAATACTTGGGAAAAACTTCTTGATAGATATAAAAAATGAAGAACAAAATAGAATTCCCAAAGACTTGTTTTCATATGATTTTACAAAAACTTTGAAATAATAAAAGATATGAGTGGCACAAAAACTACTTTTGAAAACTTGTTAAAAATAGTAGAGAAGATGGGACAAATTGCTCTTAAAAATCTTGATTAAAACTGGCCAAGAGAACCCATATTTATATGGGTTCCAAAATATAGCCGTTGGGGGTCAAAACATGCCCAGAATGACCTGTTGATCGATCGACCAACGATGGAATTTTCGACCATTTGAGGCTGGCGGTCGACCGCCCGGTTGACTGCCCTCAAGGCAATGCCTTGTCGGTCGGTCGCTCAGTCGACCGAGACCAACCTGAGAGCTGGGTTGATCTAGTCGGTCGACCGTACGATCGACCGGCCCATAGGCAAAGGCCTTGTACACGTTCTTGTGCACATCGGTCGACCGATCGGTTGATTGAGCCCTGGTTCGGACCGATCGACCGCCAGTAGCCCAAATCTGAGATTATAAGATTAAATATTTGGAATTTTAAATACCTATAAATTTTCATAAAATCTTATAAATTTCACAAAATAAGTTCATGTAAATATTTGAAGTACAAATATGAGTGATCAAAATCCAACTATACACACACACAGACATACATATATATACACATATATAGACACATACACACGGTGTGGCCGACCAGTTAAAAGTCATTGGGTTTGTTCTCCCCATGGACCCCTATTCAAAGCCCGTGGTGGACATATTGTCCACGGGGGGATCAGTGAGCGACTGGGTTTGTTGTCAACTACGCGCTAGTTCGACTCTGCGGTGGACATGGGGTATTAGTCTAGAGGCGGGATAACCGCTAAAGGGGTTTATCCCTACTAGA
Source organism: Agave tequilana (assembly GCA_038442645.1). Taxonomy (NCBI): domain Eukaryota; kingdom Viridiplantae; phylum Streptophyta; class Magnoliopsida; order Asparagales; family Asparagaceae; genus Agave; species Agave tequilana. Next base: position 21,257 of record JAVJIF010019967.1, on the reverse strand, counting down.
ATGGGGTGCTCTGGGATACCCCCGGAACTTACCTTCCAATATGTGTGTGTGCGTGTCTGTGTGTGTAAATTTACCTTAATGTAACTTCTCGTTGTTGCTTCGAATTGTCCGTTGGATTCGTTCTGTATATGCGTAGATTCAGAAATTTATCTAGTTTCAGCATCCCTTGTGATAAATATTGTCGCTGCCATTTCAACACCCAGGTTGAAATTCTACTGATCACGTGAAATGCTTACGCCTCGATTAACTGGATATGGAAGTTGTTTTCACCTTGCTAATTCTGCTGCTATATAGAAAACAGAAACTCTTGTTGTGTTTAATGTGTTAGTTTTTACTGATTCAGAGTAATACTGTAATGGTATAAGTGGCGTTTAATAGTATTACATGCCTAACCCTAGATAGATTCATATTCTGATTCACTTTTGGCATAAACATACTGTCTTTTTGTGATGTTTGTGCTGAGCTTAAACTTCTATGCCTGCACAGCTCTCCTATGGATTAACTACTCATGGATTCTTCAAAGCGCTTGCGCTGGTAACTGAACTGCCAACAAACAAGCTAATGAACAGGCCCGCAGAAGAAGCGACGACAACGAGGACGATGACAACAACGAATCACTGGGCCTACGCTTCAAATTCAATGTTCATGTCAAAATCTTTTTACTTCTTTCCCTTTCGATTTGGTCTTTTAGATATAGGGATTTCCTAATTTACTGATGATGCACTTGAATTATGGTTTTGTAGGAAAATTTAACTGATTATATCTTCTCTTGTTTGAAATTGATTCTTTTTGATATTTAGGGACTTTCTAGAGTTGTGTTCCTAGCTACTAGTTTTATAGACATGTTGAAATATTTATCACATCTCCAAAGCTCTATTGCTTGTTATTCACAGGGAAAATGTGCTTCCTTTTTCACTTTTTCACCTGATAATGTTATTAGGCACTTTGGCCAAAATTGTGGATTCTACAATGTTTTTCAGGGTGTTAATTCGCTTTGTTGAATCTAAAGCAAACGCTCTGCTTTTTATTGGCATGCATAGCTAGCTATACCCTTTTTGTTATGCTTTGACTGCATTGTTTTGAGAAATTTCCTGATTGTTTTCCTTTTAACTTATGATAGATTGGTAGGTGTAAATATAGCTGGTGATGACATGTTGTGGTTATATGGAAGAAATTTGCAATATGCACTGTTCCAGAGGATAGGCCTTCGTCTTACCGTCACCCAGATCTGATGGGCGCTAGTGGTAAGTGGTAATTGTTGCACAATGTTTAAGATTGATAGTTCTGAAGCCTGTTCTGCTTAACTACCACCTTATTCAGTTTATACTCGTGAATTGTGACTATAAAACATTATGTTTCTGAAAACTCCTGGGATAACATACATTACCAAATGTAAACCATTATGCTGCTTTAAGAGGTCTTAATAGTGTCACGTGTTCTTCTAGGAAGCATTTATCAAGTTTTTCTCAATATATGGTGCATGTATGCTTCAGCTTATTATAATATGCTTCTCTGGACTTGTGGTGGTATATGTTGTTCTTGTTATTGCATGCCCCATCTGAAGATTATCACATAGATTTTATGACTTTGATTTAGGAATTGTTCTTTGTTTCATAAATACATAAAAAAAGGAAAAGGATGTCAATGCAACCTTATATTAGAAAACCTATTTTCAACACATTGACAAATTATTAAATCTTACGCTACTTGTTTTCATTAAGCATACTTTTTACAATTCCTTTTCAAATTAATTGACTTTAATGGTTTTTAATAGTATTTGACTTTTAGTACTTTTAAAAACCTTATTAGCGTTAAAAAATACCTTAGTTCTTATCAAACATGCATTTTTAATTTCTATTAAAATATCTAGTTATAGTTTTTATTAGTGAAGTACGTTTTCAAATTTTATACTTTCAAAATACTTATTATTTTTGCCAAGTATACTTTTCCAAATCCTTGTTCAATTTATGTTTTCTATGAACTATTACTCGAGATGACAGCAATGCATATTTTGAGACTTATCAAAAATAAATTTAGGCTTATCAGCAAACATTAAATCTTAATTTGCTTATGCTCTTTGAAATTCTTTTTCAGATTTATATTTCTCAAGTTTAATGTTTTTGAATAATTTTCTTGACTTTTTTTTATATAATTTCAAAACCCTTATTTGCTTTGAAATATTTTCTATGAACTACTATTATTTTAAATGGTAGCATACATCTCTTTAGCTTATAAAAAACCATTTTAGACTTGTTGACAAGCATAAATTTTGAAATTCTTTTGATTTATATTTCTCAAATTTAATGTTTTCGAATAGTTTTATCAAAATTTGACTATTTTATTTTTTTGAAACCTTATTTTTTTAAAATGTACTTATAGTTTTTATTGAGCAAACTCTTTTTAAATTGTCTTCCAAATTTGCTTATAGTTTTTATAAGTAAAGAAAATTTTCAAATTTTATAGTTTTGAAGTACTTTAATTTTTATATTATTGAGAAAAGGTTTTAAAATTCTATTTCAAATTTGTGTTTTTTAACTTTAATTTCATACAGGTATCTTTAAATTTAAAATTTTTATGTTATCTTGAAAACTGATTTTCGAAAATGTTATTTACTTATAGTTTTCATTAAGCATGCTTCATGAATTTCCTTTTCTAATTTACTTATAATTTTGGTTTCTAAATTATTTTTGAACTTTTTATACTTTCAAAGTACTTCAGCTTTATTAAGCATATTTTTGGAAATTCTGTTTTGAGATTTATAGTTTTAACATTAATATTTTTCAATAGTTTTCTCAAAATGTTACATTTTCTTATTTTGAAAACCTTGTTATTGTTCAAAATATTCTCTATCAATTACTATGATGAAAATAAGCGTGTTCTTAGACTTTTGAAAACCTTTGAACTTATTGACAAATTATATTTCTTAAAATAGTTATAGTTTTGATTAAGCGTACTTTTTGGAATTTGTTTCAAACTTTTATTTCTCCACCTGAATATTTTTGCATACTTTTCTATAATGTCTACATTTTAATACTTTCGAAAATCTTATTAGCTTTAAAAAGTAATTTAGTTTTTATCGACCATACTTTATGAAATTCATTTTCAAATTCAATTATAGTTTTTAATAGTTTAAATGCCTTATCTGATTTTTAAAGTATCTGTACTTTTTGTTATGCATACGTTTTAAAATTCTTCTTACTTTCAAATTACTTCAATTTTATTAAGCAAAAGTATGTTTTTTAATTTCTTTCATTTTTATATTTCTCATAGTTAATGTTTTTGATTAGTTTTCTCACAATGTTACATTTTCTTATTTAAAAACCTTCTTATCTTTCAAAATATTTTCTATCCGTTATTACTATAGATGACAATGTATGTTTTTTTTCAGACTTATCGACAAGCTATAAATCTTAAAATATTTATAGCTTTTATTAAACAAAATTTTTGAAATTCCTTTCAAACTTATATATCTCAACTTTAATATTTTTTTAAGAATTTTCTCAAATTTTGACATTTTTATACCTAATTTATTAGCTTAAAAAGTCCTTTAATTTTTTATTCATTATACTTTTTGAAATTCATTTTTCAAATTCAACTATAGGTTTTAGTACCGAAATACTTTTTCTGATTTTTGTACTTTCAAAGCACTTCAGTTTTATTAAACATATTTTTGAAATTCGTTTTTCAGATTTATATTTATTAACATTAATATTTTCAAATAGTTTTCTCAAAATTTGAAATGAATACCTTCCGGAACTTTATTAGCTATCACAGTATTTCTTTTATTTGTTAGTGTAGATGACAGCATCATTTATTTGTAGACTCAACAGCAAACTTTTAAACGTTGAAATGCTTTTGCTTTCTATTTAGCATACTTCTTGAAATCCTTTTCATATTTATACTACCTAACTTTAAAATGATTTCGAATCTTTTTCTCAACGTTTCACATATTTCTCAATGTTTGACATATTTATAACTTTGAAACCATTAGCTTTCAAAATATTTCCCTTAAATATTGCTTTAAATAACAACATACATTCGCTTAGACTTATCAACAACCCTTTAAATCTTAAAGTACTTGTAATTTTTTATTATGCATTCCTTTTTAAATTCTTTTTCAGATTTACATTTCTGAACTTTAATGTTTCTAATAGTTTTCTCAAATTTTGACTTTTCTATTCTTTCAAAAACATTATTTGTTGTTCAAAGCGCTAATACTTCTTTTGAAGTATACTTTTTGAAACTTTTTTCTAGTTATTTTACTTTAATGTTCTTAAATTGTTTTCTCAAATTCAAAAGCTTTTTGCTTTTTGCGATGTTACCATCTTTGGTAGTGTTTTCTATTAATTACTACAGTAGATGAGCTTCTTTATATACTTTTCAATTTCTTTTACTGTAGATGACAGATTTTATATAATTTTTTATACGTAACTTTTAATTAAGCATATTTTTAGAAATTCCTATTCTGAGTTATTTTTCTGAAGTTTTATGTTTCGAATAGATTTCTTAATAATTGACATTTTTATACCTTTGAAATATTTTTAGCTTTCAAAATATATTCTATTAAATGTCAAATCTTAAAATACTTTTAGCTTTTAATTAAAAGTACTTTTCAAATTTATCTTTCTTATGTTTTATCTATTTAAATGTTATTTGATCTACAAGTACACAGTTTTTATTATGCAAAATTTTTGAGGCTCTTTTGCAAATTTACTCATAGTTTTTATTATTTTTAAAATTTTATGCTTTTGAACTACTTTATAGTATTTAATAGGCATACTCTGTGAAATTCTTTTTCATATTTATATTTCTTAATTTTAAAGATTTCAAATTATTTTCTCAAAATTTGTATGTTTTTTATTAACTTCTGAGATATTTTCTATTATTTTATATCCTAAAATGGCTTATAGCTTTTTAAAAGTAACTTTCGAGTTATTTTTACATTTATATTTTTAAAGTTTTAATGTTATTGAAACGTTTGCCCAAAATTGATATTTTTTGCTCCTTCAAAAACCTTATTAGCTTTAAAAGGACTTTATAATTTTTATTAAGCAAAAATTTCCTTTTATACGTACAGTTTATAGGTGTGTTTACTGTTTCAAAATTTTAAAATATTGAAATATGTAAAGCTTTTTGAATTGTTTTTTTAATTTTCTGAGCATACTTTTTGATTTTTTTTTAACTTTTTATTTCTGAACATTATTATTTGAAATAGTTTCTAAACATTTGATATTTTTTATTTTAAAAATCTTCAAAATTTGGTATTTTTTGACTTTCGAAAACCTTAGTAACTTTAAAAGTTAATTTATGTTTTACAAACTATAGTTTTGAAGTTCTTCTCAAGTTCACTCATAATGTTTTATAGTAAAGTATTTTTTTCCCCCACATTTTTATACATTTAGAGTACTTATGATGTGCAGAAAAGATTCCTTTTGAAATTCCTTTTTCAAATTCTTAACTTTACTCTTCTGATTTAGTTTTCTTAAAATTCAACTCTTTTACAAATTTGGAAAAGATATTTTTTGAAAAAAAGTTCAAATAAATAATTCTTAACTTTACTCTTCTCAATTAGTTTTCTTAAAATTCAAATCAATTCCTTTTCAAAATTATATTTCTTAAATTTTCTCTTCTTAATTAGTCATCTGAAATTTTATAACTTTTAATTTTTGCTGAAACCTTATCAGCTTCCATAGTGTTTTGTATTAATTATTACTTTTGAAAACTTTTCAATATACCTCACGGAATATTTTTTCTGTAAAAAGTACTTCTAATTTTCATTTAGCACACTTTTTTCACATCATATTCTTTTTCAAATGTATTTATAGTTTTTGTTAGGATGATCTTTTCAAATTTTTATTATATCAAAGTGCTTCTTGAAATTCTTCTTTAGATTTATATTTTTTTATGTGTACATTTTAAAACTGTTGCCAATTTATATTTGTTAACTTAATGTTTTCGAATTATATTTCTTAACTTAATGTTTTTGAATAGTTTTGTCAAATTTTGACTTTCAACTTTCTTATAAGTTTGAAGACCTTTGTGTTTTAAAAGAGTACTTGTATTTTTTATTAATACTATTTTTTTGAAGTTATTTTTCAATTTTTTACTTTTTTTATTAAGCATATTTTTTATATTCTTTTTCAAATTTTTATTTTCAACTTTATTTTTTGAAATTTCAAATTTTGAATTTTTTATACTTTTGTAAACCCATTTTTTTTTAATGCTTTGAGAAATTTTATTCAGCATAGATTTTAAGTATTTTAAGCTTTACTACATTTTTTTATTTGTAAAATGCCTTTTTCATTTTTTATTTCAATTATTTAAAATTTATTATGTAGCAAGATGTTTCAAAAAAAAAAAAAATATTTTATTTCTAAACTTTAGTCTTCAAATAAATTTCTTAAACTTTGGATTTTTTATACTTTCTGAGCCTGACTGCGAAAATCTTGTTAGCTTTAAAAAGTACTTATAGTTTTATTAATCATATTTTTGTAGTTTTTTCAGATTTACTCCTAGTTTTTTTAAGTAAATTATTGTTTCAAGTTTTATATTTTTAATTTTCTTTTAGTATTTTACATATACTTTTGAAAATCTTTTTCAAACCAATATTTCTTAAATTCACTGCTGTCAAATACTTTTTCAAGAGTTATAAATTTTGTAAGTTTTGAAACCATATTTTGCTTTGAAAATATTTTCTATCAACTTTTATTTTAGTCCTTTTAAAAACTATATCTAGACTCTTTAATACCCTGGCAATTTTTGTAACCTTTTTAGACTTATTTAGAATACAGACAACTCGTTTTTATTCATCTGAACTTGACATCAAGAGTTCCATTATTAATTTTACTCCTACTCGGATATGTATTTGCTCTTAGAAAATTGATCTACTACCATCATTTATCATCTATTGACAATGATATTGCCTTTTTATTATTAGGGATATCATGAACTTACTCCCTCGTGATATGCCTTGTACAATCTGAGAGTCTTGATCCAGGTTAAAAATCACCATCTACATTATTAAAGTCCTTATGTGGATTTTGTAGAAATTATTTAGCGTGTCTAAAATAATGCATCTTTTAAAGCATATATAACAGGACTCTAAAATAATGCATCTTTAAGAGGATGAGATATTGCCTTCTTATCATTACTCACTCAGAACTTGGTACCAAGGAGGTCATCAATTTATTCTCTTGTAATATGTTTCGTGCACTCATAGTTAACTACTTACTCTACTTTTAGGTTTGGAGATAGTAAAGTTCACACTTGGAGTTTATAGAAGTTATGTCTATTTTTATATAGAACTCTAAAACACTATACCTTTTAAGACTTGCCGAAAGGTATATGGCCTACTCATTGGTGCCAATCCCAACTTAACAACAAGGGCTTTATCGGTTCTTACTGTCATGGGTATAATCACATGCACCTTGGATAATCCATGCATCGTATTGTCATTAACATGTATGGCCCATGTATCGGTGGTCATTCCAAAAACTGAGGCTTCATCAATTCTACTCTGTTACTAGTACTTCAGATGCCCCTTGAACATTTGTAAAAAATATCATGTCTATCGTTTTAATCTTACTAGGAATGTGTATTGCCTGCTTGTCATTAATCATTGTGTACTCTTAGAAAATTGATCTAGTGCCATAATTTATTCTATTTGATGATGATATTACCTTCTTGTCGTTACTCATTCATGGCTTGATACCAAAGAGATCATGAACCTTCTTCGATATACCTCCTGCACTCTTAGTTTTAAATTCTCTTTCAAAATTACCTCTGAGATAGTACAGTCCACGTGTGGAATTTATTGAAACTATTGAAAAAAAATATTTATCTATAAAACTGTGAAACGGTGCATCTTTTAGAACTCATCAATACATCATATATTTATAGTCATGCAAATAGTAGCGTGCCTTCAATCTTGGTGCGATATCATTATGCATATCTTTTAGTCTTATTGACAACATGCGTATCTCTCAATTTTTTTAAATTCAATCCAAGATGTTGAGAGTTTTATTAATAATTCTATTCCCACTCTGATATTGTCACGCCCCGCTTCTCAAAATATGTGAAAACAAAGTCGCGACGAGAGTTAGCGATGCATACGCGAGGAGAATACCCCACGTATAGACGCTAAGCCTAAAATAACCTGAACAAGCTATATAGAAATCTATAATGAATCAATTTCACTGCAATGCACATATAAATGTCCACAGAAGATAACAATGAATACGCAAATGGAATAACAATGAGTCATATATATACGAAATCAAGAAGACTACAGAAACATGAATAAAAAGGAAGACAAGAATACCAAAATAGGTAGAGAAACTTCAGTTCCTCTCAACATGTCCGGTCTCATCGAACACCTAATCAATAAAAGAAAACATCCAATATTTGTACGTACAAATCCAGGGACGTCAGAAAGCGACCCAATGAGTGCGTAAAATAAAGAGGAAGGTGCATGTGCATATAACATGCGTGAGCATATGATGATAATATATACTGAAATAAGACTGAAATAACATGCAGAATATAAATAGACAGTAATAAGACAGTCAGTAACAGGATCAAATGTCTAATCAGGTCATGTGTATCAGACCGGCAGCCAACATAGCATATATGTATCAGGGGCTTATCATAACATGTATGAAAAAAAGCAAGTGAACACAGTCAGTTACAGTATACAATTAAACAGTTTATCATTATTATGTCAACGAACACCAATTATTACCTGTAATAGACGCATCCCACACTACGTCTACTACACATGTCAATCAGGGTTCTATGTTATTGAAACTAATTGGTTGAAGATATTATTCATGCTTTAGATGGGTCATGTACATACCCATGACCACAGCCCAGATGCCTGACGTTGAACCAGGCTATACCGCCAGGTACTACAGTAACAGCAACCTGTATCCTTGGTCCACCCAAAATACAGATGCTGTCTTTTCTATCAATTTTTTCAATCCTGATGTAAGTTGTCTATTTACATTATTATTAAATTCAGTTATAACAATCAATATCGTTACCTAGAATACTGGGATGATATAGTGACAATTACAGTACAGTATACAATCAACAGTAATCGTATACACGGCAAACAGTAATAAAAACAGTAAACGATATCAGTAACTGTGTATACGATGAATAATAGGACTGCACATGGTATTACGGTCTAACAATACTTTCCCAGTAACTTTCAGTAACATGAATTATATTAATAACAGTCCTGCATCGTCTATCAATGCACAATCTCATATAGAACTGATCAAGATCTCATATACTCGTACTGTATATAACAGTAACTGATTCTTTGACTCATAGTCTCGATAACGATCACTGTGAATATCAAGCATTGAGTCAATGTTAGAATATCCGATGTTGTAACCACCTTCTCAATGAATCAATAATAGTTCTCTCATCGCTACCAATTTACTCTAATCTTTTAGGTCACCAATAACTGAGATCGAACAATAACTGCTATCAAACTCTTATATATATATATATATATATATATATATATATATATATATAATATGGCTACCGACATTAATGAAATCACTCCCACAATAATTCTATCTCTGTAGCTGAATAACAACAATAACTATGAATCAATTATGAAGAGCACTTTACTGATATCCTCGAGACCAATTAAGTCAACAAATACCAAAATGAATGAAGAGTAGAATATCTTCAAACAATATGGAAGCTAAAATATCTCTACGTCTGATAATCAACATCAACAAGATCATTAATACTCAAACAGTATAATCAGGGGTAAGACCGGGAGTACTCACAAATATAAATCCAACTACATCAATTTCATCAGAGAACTGATCAAAATCTTCTGAAAAGAACATAAATCTCATGTCAATCAACTCAGTATTATATCCCTCCTCTACATCATCAGTATATTCATCCTTTAAGTCACCAATATATCCAAGTCCCAACATGTAAAATACATAATCATTTATATCTAACCAATATCACTATCCAATCTGATTAAGATCATTATAGATTCCCACATCCATTGAGCTCAAACACAAGATCTAGAAATTCAAGTAACTAATCAATTATATATATACATGCACCAGGTCAGGTCAATCCAATCTACGCCTACTCAACCCAAGGTCAAGTCCACCACAATGAGTCCATTGATCGAATCCAATGTAAAGAATATAAATCTTAGGTTAACTCTAACTGTAACTGAGTCAATACTGATCCAAGTATCAATAAATCGGTCTAGCAATGGAGCGATATCCTATCTAAGCGATCGTCAAGATCTAAAGGAGCTCCGATCAAAATAATCACCAAACAATAGTCGATAATCACTTCACATAAAATATGCCGTCTATCCTCAAATATGAACTAGGCCAGCTGATCAGTAGATTGAAACAAGTAATGGTTTAAGATATATCAATACTAGGCCTAAGCCAATAGCGTCAACAACTAATACATGAAATGACGCTGATAAACACTCAGATCAACTGAATAAATAAGGTGAATGCTCACTGATGTCTCATGAAGTGAAACGAATAATCATACTGGTAAAATATATCAGACAATCATATGAAATAATACGAATAGATACATGAACACCTACTGGTAATAGTAAATAAGGAAATAACATAAGAATAAACTCACATGAAATGACACGGTTTTGGATCTGAATCGTCGTCTGGTCTTCACTGCACGAACTGGTACAGATCTCTGGATCATCTCATGGATTGGTCTTCGAATAACTAATATATCGGGTCCACAGCGAACATAATCTGAATCAGGTTCAGGTCTCATGTTACTGAGTTCGGATCGCACGAACGAGTCCGAAATCGCTGCAACACGCAACCAACACACATAAACTCACACGGACACAAATATACACATGTACTAGTGTACACCCGTACACATAAATACACGGGTACACACCCACATATAATTATATATATATATATATATATATATATATATATATATATACATGCATAACACACATATAGATACACACACCTAATCATGCACACAGCCGCATGCACATGCACTCACGCACCCGCACAACTACACACATTTTTCCACCACCCACTAACGCAACCACACACATGCACACGTCAACACAAAAGATACCTACACATTTACACAAAATGGATTCACATAAATTAATATACCAAATGCATTTAGAGAGAAACAGAAAGAAGGAGAGGGAACGAGACACTCACGGCCTGAGAAAGAGGCGGTCGTCAACGGCGGAGCTCCGGTGGATGGGCGGAGTAGATCGCCTCCGGCGGAGGTGATGCTCAACTCCGGCGGCACTGCAAGAAGGAGAACGAGGGGAGGAGGGCTCGGCAATGGGGAAGACCAAGGGAGAGAGAGCAACGTCATGGGTGTGCGAGGCCAAGGGGGATGGAGGCTCGACTGCTGTGCTGCAAGGGGAGAGGGGTTGGGCGTGATGGTGCACGATTGATGGCAAGGGCTTGGGCTTGGGTGTGGCCTTGCTGAAGGTGGGCAGCCATGGGTGCTCTCGTGGAGGTTGGGGTGATGGCCGGAGGAAGGTGGAGATAGTCACGACCTTGGGGATGGTGACATGGCGGAGGCCTCGGGATGAGGATGGGTGCTCGGAGGTTAGGGAGATGGTGGTTCGGCACCATGGAGAGGACAGTGGTGACAACCCTGGAGAGGATGGAGATGCGGCATGGATCCAGGGTGGAGTGCTCGGGCGTGGGAGGTCATGGTGGGGGATGGTTATGATGAGTTTGGCTAGAGGGCTTGATGGAGTTGCAATGGAGGAGGATGATGGATGGGTTGTGGGACTGTGGTTGTGTAGAGTGTTGGGAAAAAGGAAAATATGGATTGGGTTAACATTTGGATTAGAATTAGAGATATTTGGCGTTTAATTGTTAGAATTAAGATTTGGTTAGGATTATGGGTTAATGTGTTATGGGCAATGTGTTGGGTTTAATGCTAACGGGTATTGGGTCACAATGGGTATGAACATGAGTATGGGTAATGGGATCAATGATAATGGGTATGGGAGTCAAAGAAATGAAAATATCACTAATAATAATAATAGTAATAATAACAACAATTATTCATAATATTAATAATAATAATACCAATAACATTACATAACTATAATAATAATAATATCAATAGTAATAGTAACAATAATACCAACATTAATAATAGTAAAAAAACAATTATATATTAATAACTATTTAGAATAATTACCAATAACAATAGAAATCGATAACAATTAGTTATCAAAACCTACATAAAAGAATAATAACTCTTAAATACAAATCATATATACATGTTAAAATATTATTATACATATTAAATCATGTATTAAACAATTGGGATATTACAGATATATAACATGCTGTTAGAAAATTGATCTAGTACCATTAAGTATCATATATTAACAATGTCTTACTCCTTATTGTTACTGATTGGGAGTTGCACTAAGGAGATCCTCAACTTACTCCCACAGTATGTGTTTCATGCACTCTTTCTCCCTCATTATATGTTTCATGCACTCTTGGTCTTGATTCACTATCAAACTTACCTCCACTTTCAGGCTTGGAGATAGTAAAGACCATATGTGGATTCCAGTGCACCTTCTGTAAAGAGTTAGGGCACTGGAAAGTTGCTTGTCCAATGATCAAAAATAAGAACAAGGAGTTTAAGATCAAGGCAAATCTCGCAAGGGTGATCAATACCCAATTGGTAGTACTTCACAGGAGGATCTCATCGATATTCTTTTTCTCAGTCACTATCCCTACTATTTGTTACTCAAATGAGTTTGTGGATGTTAGATACAGGAGCTTCCTATCATGTGTGTCCCAACAGGAGTTAGTTTTCTAGCTTTGAGAAGCTAAATGGATGTTCCATTATCATAGACGATGATCCTTCATGTAATATGGAAGGGATAGGTACAGTTCATATCAAGTTGTTTGACGGGATGGTGCGAAAATTGAAGTGAGGTATGTACCTCAATTGAAAAAGAGTCTTATTTCTGTTGGTGCCTTGGAAGCATTATTTTTTTGAAGTATCTATTAGAGATGGTGTTCTCAAGATGACTAGGGCTCAATGGTTGTTTTGAAGAGCATCCGATACAATAACCTTTACTACTTAAAAGGTAGTACGGTTACAGGGCAAGTGACGATTTCTACATATTCAAATGATAATTGCACCCAACTTTGACATACGAGGCTCGCATATACAGGGAAAAAGTCTTTGCAAGCTCTTACAAAGTAAGGTGTATTGAAAGGTGCCAAAACCTGTGAAGTAGATTATTGTGAACATTGCGTCATTAAAAAGAAGACCAAGGTGAAATTCAACATCGTGACTCAATTCACCGAGTGGATTCTGGATTATGTTCACACAGACGTTTGGGGACCTACCATGACAACATCTATTAGAGGTAACCACTACTTTGTGTTTTTTATATATGATTACTCTAGGCGATGCTGGGTATACACCTTGAAGCACAAAAGGGAAGTCATGGAGATGTTGGTAGAGTGGAAGAGAAACATGGAGAAAAGTACAGGAAGAAAGATGAAGGTACTCCATTCAGACAACGGAGGAGAGTATACGAGTGATCTTTTTCTAAAGCACTTCACAGTAAGAGAAATACCACAACAAAACGGGGTGGCTGAAAATATGAACAAGACTTTGTTAGATAGAGAAGGTCCGATGCATGTTATCCAACACCGGCATATCGAAATCTTTTTGGGCTGGGGCATTGGCATATGCTTGCCATCTCGTTAACAGGTTGCCATCGTTAGTGATAGGAGGGAAAACTCCTCTGGAAGCTTGGTTAGGAAGAGTGGCTCAGGATTATGATTCGCTACTGATTCATGTCAAGGAAGACAAATTGGACCCAAGAGCGAAGATGTATTCGTAGGGTCAAGAAAGTGTAAAAGGCTATAAAATTTGGGATCCTAAGGACAAAAAGTTTATTGTGAGCAGAGATGTCACGTTCGATGAAGACTTAAATGATGAATCCTACAAACTCTCAGCAGGTGGAGAGTGAAAAGACTAAAGGGATATAACAGCAGGTGGGGAGTGATGCTACTTTACCGTCTCTAGAAAGATCAATATCACTGGAGATCATACTCGCAGTGACACATAGTGATCATATAGCCGATCAGGATGCTGATGATAATGATGAGGATCAAGGATAGGTTATGAGTGATGTCCAAGAATCCATTGCAGTCCGAAGAACTCGGAAAAATCATGTAAGCCCAGGTGGCTCACTACTAACATGATCATGGCTTATGTTCTCTCAGTTGTAGAGGAGGCAATCCTGTCTACATACAGGATAACTGAAATCAGTTCGGAGTCTAATATGTTGAAGGATGCCATGATGGAAGAGATGAGTTTTCTATACAAGAACGATACTCAAGAACTGTCAGAGTTGCCCAAAGGAAAGAAAGGCGATTGGTTTTAAGGGGGCATATGCAAAGAAATGGGGATCTCTCAAAGGTGACATTGTACTCTACAAAGCCAGATTGGAAACTAAAGATTACGCGCAGCGAGAAGGTATTGACTACAACGAGGTATTCTCACCCATTGTAAAGCACTCGTCTATTCGGATTTTATTGACATTGGTAGCATAATACGGGTTGGAACTTAATCAGCTCGACGTAAAGACCGCCCTTCTCCATGGCGATCTTGAAGAGGAGATTTATGTCTCAGTCGATGGGGTCTAAAACTGCAGGAAAGGAAAATATGGTATGTAAGATTAAGATAGTTATATGGATTAAAGCAATCCTCAAGCCAGTGATACAAGCGTTTCAACAGTTTCATAAGAGGTAAGAAGTACACACGAGCCATTACGACTCGTATGTATTACAATAAGCTACCGAGTGGAGGGTACATTTATCTACTATTGTATGTGGACGATATGCTCATCGCTTTCAAGAGTAGAACTGCAATTGATAAACTGAAAAAAGACTTGTCTTTCGAATTCGAGATGAAAGTTCTGGGTGAAGCGAAGAGGGTGCTAGGCATGGAGATTGAGCGAGACCGGAAGGATGGCAAGATTATCTTGACACAGAAGGAGCATTTGAAGATTGTACTTCAGAAGTTCAACATCAACAAAGATACGAAGTCTGCAAGTACACTATTGGCTCTTCATTTCAAATTAAAAGCTACCATGTTTCTTACTATTGTTGAAGAGTGTGAGTATATGACTCATGTACCTTATGCTAACGTAGTTAGTAGTCTAATGTATACAATGGTGTGTATAAGAACCGATTTGTCACAAGCTGTCTCAATGATTAGCAGATACATGCATGATCCCAACATGGGTCATTGGGAAGCAGTGAAGTGGGTTCTACGATACATCAAAGGTACCATAGATGTTGGTTTGGTATTTGAAAAGGATGCTACAGGTAAGTAGGAGTGTATCAGATACGTTGATTTTGATTACGCTAGAGATCTTGACAGACGCCGGTTAACAACGGGATGTGTTTACATTGTCCCAAGCAACGGAAAGCTAACGCTTTACTCTACAATTTACTGTCACACTGTCTACTACGGAGGCCGAGTATATTGCCATGACGAAGGCTATGAAAGAGGTAATTTGGCTTTAAGGGTTGCTCGATGACTTGGGATTGATCAGGATCTATTGAAGATCAACTGTGATAGCATGAGTGCTATCTACTTGGCAAAGAACCAGGTATATTACGCAAGGACGAAGTACATCAATGTCAGGTTTCACTTTGTTCCGGAGATTTTTGATGAGGGTGACATCGAGTTACAGAAGATTCTCACAAAAGAGAATCCCGCTGTATGTTTACCAAGGTTGATCCAGGAGTAAAATTTGCACATTGCAATGAGTTGCTTCACATCTTTCCAATTTCTCTGAGCTGTTAATAGTGTTTTACGGAGAGTTAGGGTTTGTCAGAGTGCGGGTCTGCTATCAACAGGCCCTTGGGCTGTCGACAACATGAAGTTTCTGGGTGAATCCAAGGAGGTTTTTGAATTTATTTCTGATCCAAATTCAGAGCTTTTGGTGTTCTTTTCTTGATGGACTCCATGCCTATATAAAGAGTAATTTTCCTGCTATTGTACCCTGTAATTGATTGGTTTAATAAGATCTCCCTCTCCTTCTGCTCCGAGGACGTAGCCAATTGCCGAACCTCATTAAATCTTGTGTTCTCGCTTTTTTTCTTTTATTTGCTTGTTTTGTAATTGGGTGAGTATTCTCTGGTGTTGCTGTTCTCTGTTGCCGAGATTGCAACAAAAAGTGCGCTACACTTTTAGATATTCATCCAATATCACCATCTATCTAAGCTTACTGGGGTTGTATGTGCTCTTTTTATAAACCTTGTCTAAGAGATCTCTTGATTTACTAAATTCTCAAACAACTTTCAAAAGTTTTTAAGATCTTAAATGGTGTACTTAACTATTTCTTCTAATTTCAACACTCTTAATTTCAGGAGTAATTTATCAAACTTTTTAAGTCTTAATTTATATTTTTAGGATCATTGATAGTGTACTCAACTAGTTAGTTTAATCCAAATTTCTAGATTCTTAAAAGTACTTTCTCAAACTTTTAACTCATAAATACTCGTATAATCTTTTACAAATATTTAAGTCGTAATGTACTCATATTGGTATTCATAAAGGGCAATCCAATTTAGCTATTTTGGATTAGAAAAACAGCAGAACCCAAAAATACATTCCAACTGTTACATGAAAACTTTCATCAAACAAGCATACATGCATCTATTATGTGTTGTGTGTCTTGTGCACCACAAATGAAAATTTGGAGGGAAGGATGGAGAGTGGCCTTAAAGAGTGGATGAATGGCATATATCAGGTTGGAGTCTCCAACCTTGCCTAAAGGACAGATGAGTAGTATAGGTTGGACCCTCTGTAGGTTCATGTGTTTTCTTTACGCACATTGATTTGCTTGCAACCTTCTGATTACTCTGTAGCATGGATTTCGGACATTGGTCGGTTTTGACACAAATTGACCCGTGTCGGCTTTTGAGGTACCAATACAATATTAATCTTATAATATAGGCTACTATCTTTGGTGATATTGCTGATTTGGCAGACGTTGCCAACGATATTGATATTAAAAATCATTGGCATATATTGACAGCGATACGAGGATTTTAGACCATGCTATATAGCTTCTCAACCTTTTTTTTTCCATTATCGGTTCTAATCAGATGCATCACACTTTTTCATTGTGACATTTTTTACGAACCTTCTATTTTTTTTGTTGCATAAGATTTCCATGTTATCTCCTGTAGTGCGGCTTTAAGTTGAGTGTTCTCTCATTGAAAAAGTATATTATATAGTTGTTGGGTGCATCTTCTCCTAATATAGTGTCATTTGGTTTTATTTGATCGTCTTCTGTGTTCAGGTTATATTTTGTTATGATCTATGTATCAGCAGCAGCTGGTCATTATTACACACAACTTCTTAGACATTCATATTTATTGTGTTCACTTACAGAAACCTATTTCTTCTAATTGTGGTTTAAAATATCGGAATTGGTATCGGTATCGGCCAATAGTTTTTACTATAAATATTGGCTGTATATATCGGCAATATCGATCATATCTGCCATGGTATCGATCAATATTATAGGGTTAATATCATATCAGAAACCTCAAAATCTGGTACGATATTCCCGATATATAGCGGAATCAGACGATATTCGGAATCATGCTCCTAACTAGTTTCATTAATTTACCATGTAAGCGGTAAGTAGAAAGCTGTAAAATTCTCAGGACATCCAAGACTATCAGTAGTGGGTTCAACGTCTTATGATAAAATGGACCCAATATACGTCATAAATTTATTATACACTCCTGCATTTGTAGTAGGCTAGCTAATTTATTATTAGATCAGCAAGGCCATTCTCAGAAAGTAGTCAAATAGGCGAACGTCTCATCTGTTTGTTATTTGTATGTATCGAGAAATGAGATATCTTCTTTGAAAAAAGTTAATGGGAGGCAATGTCAAATACAAGTTTCAGAATGAGGGTCAGTCAAACAAGCATGGAAGGCAGCAGTGAGAAATGGGAAAAGTTTAACCTTCAAGTCGTCGCTAAGTTTAGTCCACTGAATCATTACTGGATAGTTATTTATCATCAATAGTCAAGTACATATGTACAAGCATACATTATATGTAACTTCTCGTTGTTACTTCGGGTTGTCTGTTGGGGTTCTGTATACGCGTAAATTCAGAAAATTTTCCATTTTCAGCTTTAAATGCTGTCCAGGTTGAATTTCTATAGATCATGCAATATGCTTAAGCCTTGATTATGTGGATATGGTAGTTGTTTTCTCCTTGTCTCTTTTGCTGCTAAGCCTGCTGTAGCAAAATGAAACTCTTATTGTTTTAGATGAAAACTCTTAATGTGTGAGTTTTACTGATTCAGAGTAATACTGTAACAGTACAAGTGATATATTAATAGTATTACCAGCCTAACCTTGCATAGATGCATACTCTTATTCAGTTTGGCATAAACATGCTGTCCATTCTGATGTTTGTTCTGAGCTGAAACTTTATGTTTGCACAGCTCCTATGGATTAACCTCATCATGGATTCTTCAAAGTGCTTGCACTGGCAACCAAACCGCCAACAGACAGGCTTATGAACAGACCCACAATTGGACAGAGGTTAGAATGTTTTGTTCCTACTAGCGAAATGCTTTTTGCAGTATCTGTGTCTCTGAACTACTTTCTGGAAAGTTGCTTAATTTTATTCAATTGGGCTTGTGTGTGTTTCATGTTCACTCACTTTTTGTCCGGTTCTCTTTCAGAAGCTAGGCTTTGGCAGCTTGACTATGGGACTACGTGGTTAGAATTAACAAAATATTTAAACTGCTTGTCATTAATCAATCAGAGGGCCTAATTTTATATAACTCAAACCAACTGTGAACTATTATGAAAATATAAAAGAAAATATCAATCTTAAGGGAGAGCAATATGACAATAAACCTGACTTAGAGGACTACAATCTTTAAAACCAATCATTTTTTTAAATTCTGAAGTTAAATTTTAATCTTGCATAAAAAATATTCTAACCCAAAATGATAAAACTCAACTCCCCAGTAGCTTGTAGGTCCTATGAGATGTGCCCCGGCATGTCACTCAGATTATGTTAGGATTATGATGTGAATACGTCGTAAAAGTTGATTAATGTCGGATTTGACAGTTTCCTTTTCTGGATCTGTTTTGAGTCCGAGTTAGATTTAAGTTTCTTTTATTCTGATTGAAGGTGTTTTGAGTTCGAGTTGGATTGGATTCAAGTTTCCTTTATTCTGATTGAAGAGTTTAGGAGTAGGAGAGTTTTATGGTCTATAAATAACCCCTTAGGGGTGGCCTTCAATGTATTTCAAGAGAATACAATGAATTTGTAATCCTAAGAGGTAATTCATCTAGGTGAGAAATTCGTGAGAGAAACTTAACCACAAAGGTTCGCTGTTTTTGGCGGCTATCAAAGGCTTGTAACTTTTCAGCGTAGGTGTAAGTAATTGTTATTGTACTCCTCAAAGTTTTAATAAATTTCTCTCCCTTTCTCCCGTAGACGTACACACGATTTGTTTGATCGGTGGAACAACGTTATATTTTGTGTTGGCTTTCTATCTACTTTGGAATATCTTCTTCTCTTCTTCAACTTGCCTCAGTAGATCATGTGGTTCATATCCGTTGCGTCGCCCAGTCGATTCGATCGTGAGGGTGTCCTCCCCTGAAATCACAACAATTGGTATCAGAGCATACAGATCGTTTCCCAACAATTGGTATCAGAGCAAGGTCAACTTGAAGATGTCTGCGATCAAATTCGATATTCAGAAGTTCGATGACGTCATCAATTTTAGCAGGTGACAAATTAGGATGAACGTCATCCTTACCTAGAGCGGGTTGAAGAAAACACTACTCGGGAGAGAGAAAAAGCCTCAAGACGTGAAGAAAAAAAACTTGACAGGAGTTGGATGAGAAAGTCTTGACAGCTATTCAGCTTTGCTTGGCTGATGAAGTATTAGATGAGTTTTCTATAGAGAAAACGTCCTCGCTGTGGGAGCGACTTCATGACCGGTATCTGAAGAAGTCGTTGGCGAATCGGTTGATTCTGAAGCAACGTCTCTTTTTCTCTGCATGCATGAATGTACACCTATCAAGTCTCACATTGCAGAATTTTTCTCTATTATCAATGATCTAGATAAGATAGAGATTAAGGTAGAAGATGAGGATCAAGCACAACACTTCTATTACTGTTTTCTTTACCTTCTTCGTATAAGAGCTTTAGGGAAGTTATCATCTATAGAGGCAAGTCAACAATCAGGTTAAAAATGAGGTTTAGAAAAATCGGCTCAAAAGGACAAACTTGGTAACTTAAAAAACAATAATTTGACGTGCAACTATTGTCAAAAGAAAGGGCACATTAGATCTGAGCGTTGGCTTCAAAAGAAGAAACAACCAGATGCTAATATCACTGAATTGGTTGAAGTAGATGAAGAACAGTGCGACATTCTGTTATAGACAACCAGTTGGTAACAAAGATAAGTGGGTTATAGATTCTTGACGTTCACAGCATATCGCAACATATCAGTTCTAATAGGAAGATGTTCTCTTCATACACTTCAGTTCAAGGGAGAGAAGTATTCATGGGGATTCCTACTACAAGCAAGGTAATTGGCGAAGGAACAATCCAGTTTCGATCTCATGATGGATGCATCATTAGTCTTCAAGGCATTCGTCATGTTCCCGAATTTCCCGAATTATAAGGTACAATCTCATCTCTCTTGGAAACCTACATAGAGAATGGTTCTGTTTCAGTTCGAAAGGTGATATTATGATAGTTTTTAAAGAGGCCCATGTGATGTTTCAAGCCGAACGTGTCGGCAATGTGTATATGTTGCGGAATTTGGAGGTTACAGTTGGTGGATTACAGTTATCCTCGGCTTCAAAAGCGGTGGTTGTGGAACAATCAGAGACTACGATGGATTCGAGCTCAGATGTTCAATTGTACCCCGAAAGGAGATTGAAACTAGGCGCGCAATAAGGTAGTCCAGATCGTTACTCCTATGGTGGAGCAAATTCTCATAGATCTTGTGTAGATCAAGGAGATTATTAGGTAATAAAGTTTAGGTTGGGTCTGAACTTATTCGACCTAATCAAGATGTGAACCCTATGAGGGGTTTATGAAGAAGAGGGAGTGAGACGGAGATGAAGTCAAGTTTGTTCAATTGTGCATGATTTGAGTATATGGAGCATGGT
>JAVJIF010019966.1:0-57362 GCA_038442645.1 Agave tequilana | reverse complement strand
TGCTAATTTATTTTAATTCCGCATTATTTTCCATTAAGTATAGCCATCACCTATTCACCCCCCTCTAGGTGATTTTCACAAGCATCCTCGAGCTCTGCTTTCCTAGGTGGCCCAGTCAGAAGAAAGCAAGAAAAGGATCTGAGCTGCAGTTTTAGCCCAGATGCCTAAGGTACTCCCCTCCGGTACGGTGGAACAGGGGAGGAAAAAGAAGTAGAAGAAGCCTCCTCTCTTCGTCCCCAGGGTTTGCGCAGCAGGGGTCCACAGTCTTGATGGAAGAAGAGTAGTCGAAGGGGTTGTGATTGCAGAATAACCAGGAGATGACAGAGCGGGCTGAGTTGGAGTTCCATCTCAATCGAGAGTTTCAATTCAGCCAGCAGCTTCTTTGGCTCAAGAAAGAGGGATGGAGGTACAACAACTGTGCTCTCCCAGTGTCTTGATGCTTACTTCCTGGGTTGTGGAGCCCAACCTACCACCGAGGGTCCTCAGTGGCAAAGCCCCAGTACCTGAGCCTCCTTGGTTTAGGTGTCATCTTCATTGTCTAAAGAATATAGCTATTATTCGGGAGACAAGTTGACTTCGGCAATGAACCCACTTTTCCTGACACCAGTAAGTTTTTGCACATTTCAGAGGAAGAGATGCAGGTGGATGTCCCTACAATGATTCCACCATTGAGAGAGATCACCGCAACCGAGGGTATTTCTTCTATACTCTTAACTATTACCCCATCAAGTTGGGAAATATTTTAACACTTCATTTGAATTTCACCTACAAGAGTGGCTACCGGTGTTGAAGCTGCAACCTCCTCCCACATTGAGAAGATGATCAAGGAATTGGTTTAGTTAGATGGCCTTGAAGTTCCTGCTGCTTGCATGATCTCTGAGAGCACAACTACCACAGCTGGGAAACCCTCGTCCAGAGCAGCCTGTCAAAGGATCTACCATCTTTGGATCCTCAATTTGGTAAGAGAACAAAGATTCTCTATATACTCCCATTCTCATCGTTATTGCTAACATTGATGTTATGATTACAGAGAGTACTGGGCTGGCTTAAGTGGAAGAGCTCGTGGCAAGCACTAGCGCAGAGGACAGTGCACTTTAATTTCAAAAGCTAAACCAAGTATTGTGCAGTCTGTCCCTACAGTTATCGTCTCAGAGGCTACCACAGTAACAATCCCGGAGGTGCCGATCATGACCTTGACGTTGACGGAACCTGCTGCTGGCCTCATCTTTGCAGCAAGTGAGATGGCTCCCGCCTCTACGGACATCATACGCACAATCATAGAAAGAGAGTCTGGGAGTACATCAACAGAGCTGGCTCCAACCATAAACATTATGGAAGAATTGGCTCATCAGATAATATAACAATTCTTCACCTCCACGAAGTCCTGCATCAAATTGGTTCTTTTCGGGAGAAATTCATTTGAGTTCGCCCGATGCTTCTTAAGAATTAGATCGAGAACATTCATCATACCGAAGCTTGAAGCAAGCTAAGGCATATCTTACACTAGTCGAACGGCTGGAGATATGCTTGAAATAGCTAAAGACCTGGAGATGGCTAATCTGGTGGATGAGGCTCGGCTAATATTGAATTAGCTCCTCGCTGCTCAAGAATGCGAGCGGAAAGGGATGGAGGAGCAGATGGCTGAGGAGGCCCATCACCTCAATGACTTTCAGGCCAGCTATTAAAGATTGATTGCTGACTTTAGGGAATCTGAGGTCATCACCAAGAACGCAAAGCAAGTTATAGCCAATACTCAGGTAGCTATTGCTAAGGCGCAAGCCTTAATTTAGGTAAATGAGCAAAAGCTTGTTGTTACCAGTAAAAGGCTAGAGGAGTTAGAGGCTGCCAAGAAGCGGATCCAAGAAGATCTTACTGGTCGTTCTTCCAAGTTGGAATCTTTTCAAGTATAGTTGGCTATGAAGATTCTTGTCAGAGGAAGAATTGAGGGTTCAAGCTTGGGCAGAGGTTGAGAAGGCACGCCAGCGTGAGATGCAGTGTCTCCGAGGCCAGATTTACTCTTTAGCTGAATGGGATTAGCCCTCCTCCTTTTGTATCCCTTTTTTATAACACTCTATTTATTAAATAAGAGAGTGTTTTATCACTTTTATTATTTTGATATCATAATAAAAGTTATCAAATTTTTGTCTCATGTTTATCCCTCCTTTGTTTTTGAGAATCAGACGGACTCTTTGTTGTGTAGGAGAACGCAGCTCTTACAAATGCGGCTCTTGACTAATGTGGAGATGTAGTCCTTAGCCATTACTGAGATGCGGCTATGAGTTGTAGAAGAAAGCTCAGACGATACTGAATTATTGATGAGACACAACTATGATTCACTTGGAGGGCGTGGCTCTGAATTGTTGAGAGACGCGGCTCTGAATTGATGAAGGGACGCAACCCTGAATTGAAAGGGGAACATGACTGTGAGTTGTTGAGAGACGCGGCTTTGAATCATTTGGAGAACGTGGCTCTAGATTGTTGAGAGACGCGGCTCTGAATCATTTGGAGGACGCGACTCAGATTCGTCTGAAAGGCCCGGCTCTGATCATCTGGAGGGCGTGGCTTTGAAGACGGCTATGAATTGATGAAGGGACGTAGCCTTGAATTGAAGGGGAGATGCGACTTTGAGTTATTTAGAGACGAGGCTCTAAATTGTTAAGAGACGTGACTCTGAATCATTTGGAGGACGCGACTCTGATTATTGAGAGACGTGACTCTGATTCGTTTGGAGGCCGTTGACTCTGAAGACGCGGCTCTGAATTAATGAAGGGACGCAGCCCTGAATTGATGGGAGGACACGACCCTGAATTGAGGAGAGAGCGGTCCAAAACTCTTCAACTTGATGGAGGGGATGCAGTCCTCGGTTCATGGAAGAACGCAGATTTTAAGACGCGACCTTGTATTATTAAAGACGCAGTCCTCATTCTGTTGAGGGAACAAGCCTTTGGTTTGTGAAGGGACGCGGACTTCAAAACGCGGCCCTTGAAGCATCACATGCAGTTTATAAAGATGCGAAGATCTTGCTGGATCTTTCGAGGCAAGCCGGCATTGACGGCTGGGGACTCGTGTCATTGGGACTTCCTGGAGCAAAAATCCACGTGTCTTACTTATACTAGATTTGAGATTCGCGTCGCGAATTAAGGCTATTAATTGGCCTTTAAGAACGGTTTTGATTTTCATGCCGTTAATTAATGGCCATTAGCAAGCCTATAAATAGGCCATGAGCCTCTTAACAGTCATTCATCTTGATTGTTTCCCTTTATGGGCAGGTGCTCTGAAGAACCTTTAGGATTCTTGGACTGTCTTCTTCTCCAAACCTGCATCCTGAAGAACTTTCAGAGTTATTTAAACAAACCCAAAGCTATGATGCTTTCTTGTAATTTTCTTTGAAGATTATCACTGTTAAGTGATTTCAAAATCAAAAAGAATCGCCTCAGGTGCTTTCATGGTCGTGTCTGACTGATGATGTTCTCCCTCTAAAGAACTCTTCTTTAGATAGGAAATGACCTTTGCCATAATAAAACTTTGTTTCCTTGTGGCTTTGTCATCACCGATCATAAAGGGACTGTCTCTTGATCTCTTCCTGAAACTTTTGAAACTTCTTTCTTGAATTTTAGACAATTAACTTGAGATACATGCGTCCATGCTTTGCAAACGCGATCTTTGCGTTAACTTGATGAACACGAGCTTGTAGATTTTTGAGTCCCAAGTTCTTCAGACGCGAGCGTGGTGAACTCCATGTTTTGAGGCCTTAAACGCGAGTTTTGTAAATGAAACTCGCGCCTGGAGCTCATGACTTAGAAAATTTTAAGACTCGTGTCTGCTCTTTTGAGATCTTTAGACACGAGTGTGGCGAACTCTGCGTTTTAGGGCCTTAAATGCCCTTTTGAGATCTTTAGACGTGAGTGTGGCGAACTCTGCATCTTGAGGCCTTAAACGCGGGTCTCTCATATAATACGTGCGTCTGAGGCTCATGACTTGTAAAACTTTAAGGCCTCGTGTTTGCGCCTTTAATATATGCCCCGCGTTTCAATCATCAGACATGAGTCTAATATTGGGCTTACATTCGGATCTATCTTCGCATAGCATAGTAATTTCTATGTCCACGAGATTCGCGTATAAGACTCGCGTCTGGAGTTCATGACGTTAGACCCGCGTCTGTGCTTCTGGATTCATGTTTTCTGTCTTTATAGAAATTTAACCCTCAGGTTTTTTTCCTTCTTACAGGTTATGGCTATATCATTGATGCCGGTTCCGGTGTCTTTACCACGTTCATTGAGGTAGACATAAAATGACCAGTTCGTTCGATTGACGACCATTTGAGGAGTCAGACCTTCTGTCCAAGGATGAGGAAGATCCGGGCGGTTCTCGATATACAACAAGGCATTATTGGACATGATGCACCAGTAAGGTCTCAGATCCTTCCTGATCACAATGAGCATTGCGCACTTGAAGGTCACGGAAAAGAGGACGTCATCAGTAAGGTCTCGGATCCTCCCTTCACCAATCTTGTTCAAAAAAGTGATAGCAACGAAAAACCCATGCTCATTGGATGACTTTTTGGTGGCAGAGCTTCACATTAAGCGAAGGATTACGGCCTTGTGAAGACCTTCGCACCAGTTGGTTGGATAGAATCAGAGTGCTCCCTTGCATTTCCACCTCCAGAAATACCATTATTCTCAAGAGGAGAGGAAGTTGATTTATTGTTCCCGATCACAGTCAAGAAGACGAACTTTGTGCATCTTCAATATTTCAAGGAGTGAGTGCAACTTTTCACTGAGCAAGAGGGACTTCTTTGTACTCCTTTATTGTAACACTTAATCTTATTGGATACGAGAGCGTTTTGTATTACTTTTATATTTTTGAATATCAATAAAAATGACATTTTTTTCCTGCCTTCTTATTTGAATCGACTTCTCTTTTGCATTGAACATCAAACAAGTGAAAGCGATTATCTTTGTTTGCTAGAAGTGTGATATTTTAACTTAGCAAATCAAAGTTGGAGAATTCCATTTAAGGAATTAAAAAGGTTACTGTCAGAGGTATGATGTTAAGCTTGACAGAAGTAAGATAAGTTTTATGGACTTGTCATTCTATGGATGAGAATGACAAGTGAAGTTTTCACTCCGCAGGGGATTGTGATTGAGTCTTCATCAGAGGTTTAGTATTAATATAATTAAGACTCGGCTGAGAATTAGTGAGAACACTGTTAAAGGTGTGATATCAACCTAATAGTGATTTTAAGTGGACCTGCCATTCTGTTGACGAGAATAACAAGTAAGACAAGACCCATCAGGGATCTAAGTATTTTTTTACCATCAAAGGTGTGATATTAGCTTAACGGATTGAATTGAATCCTGTCAGAGATGTGATATAACTTGATAAGGATGTGAGCTAGAGGTGTACTGTTAACTTAGCTCTATAGGAATTTTAACTTCATTGGGAAAACTGGAGATACTACTGTCATTGGTGTAGTGTTGAACTTTACAGTGGGGGTAATGCTAGAGGTATAATTTTGAGCTTAGCATTAGTCATCACGACTTCGATACAGAAGCTCCAAGGAAAGTCATTGTCATAGGCGTATTGTTGAACTTAACAATGAACTGCATGCTAGAGATGTGATGTTAAACTTAGCATCGCTCGTCTCAGCTTCGATATAGTGGCCTGAGGAAAGTGATTGTCAGAGGTTTAATATTGAACTTGGCAGCAACTTGATCACTGTTAGAGGTATGATATTAAACTTAACAGTAATCTGTCAGAGGTGTAAAATTAACATGACAAGAGTTGATTTGCGATACAAGCAATTTTGAGGACCTGCCATTCTATTGAGGAGAATTGACAAGTGACATTTAGATTGTCAGAGGTGTAGTGTTAACTTGACAATTTTGAAGACTTATGACTCCATGTAAGGGGGTCGTCAAGTGGAAGTTCTTACTCACTGAGGAGTATTGAAATTTTTCTCTATTAAAGGTGTAGTGTTAATATAATAGTAATTGAGTTGTGGACCTACCACTCCATTAAGGGAATTGGTAAGGATTTTGGAGGAAAATAGAATGAATTGGCAGAGGTGTAATTATTAACTCAACGAACATTGATTTTCCAGGGGTATTGATAGGTTTGCTGCTAGAGGTGTTATGTTAACAAAACAGCGAAGAGGTTCTGAGTGGGTATTTAGTGAAATTTCATTGTCAGAGGTTTAACGTTAACTTGACAGATTCCACTGGGGATCGAGGAAAATGGCTTATCAGAAGTTTATTATTAACGTGACAAGTTTGTGCTCATTTTATCGGGGAAATGAACACAGGTATTTTTATGGTCCTACCATTCCATGGAGGGAAAATGGTATGGGATTTTTTAGGGGGAAGGCGGGACCACGTCCCCTAGGATTTTTAGCAAACCCTCAGCTATTAATAGATTTGGTACGCTTTTGCCAACTATCGTTTGAGTTGGGCTGGTCATGCTATTCCCCTCAGCATGATTAGTTGTCAAGAATTTTTCGTTGAACTTAAATACTAGCTACTTCCTCTATTCTTTAGCGGTCAGAGGCGTCAGATGTTCATAGATAAACTAGAGAAGAGTAAAAAGGTTAAAACTGAAGTTCGCACTTTGTCTTTTCTTTGATGTTTACATTATGCATTATGATGTAACCAATGTTTGGTCAGCTCGACAATGATCAACCGTAATGTGATCCATTGGAGGAAGAAGATTTTCTTTAGCTCTCTTTCAAACATCTTGGATTTGAAAATTTTTATCATAGGTGTAATGTTAAGCTGATCATGAGAAGAATCCTGTTAAGGATAGTACTTCTTCAAGAATCTGCCGTTGATCGGCATCATGAGCGTATCGCTATTGGGGTTATGAGGCGGTATGCTCCATTTGAGTAGACTGACTCTATTACAAATGGTCTTTCCCATTTGGGCTAAAATTTCCCTTTTGTGTTATGTGTCATCACCATGGGTCTTCTGACAGTTAAGATAAGGTCACCTTTCTTGAAAGTCCGTTCCTTGACTTTCTTGTTGAAGGCCTTGAAAATTCGAGCTTGATAAAGCTCGATTTGCTGTTGAGCTTGCAGGCGTTTATCGTCCAAAGCTTCTAGCTCCTAGAGTCGCAGTCGATGCTTCTCCTCATTTGTCATCTCTGTTGCCAAGGCAACACATAGAGATGGGATCAGGATTTCTAGTGGGAGTACGACTTCACACCCGTTTACCAAATAGAACGGTGTAACTTTCGTTGGGGTTCTAATTGTTGTGCGATAAGCCTATAAGCATTCACCTAACTTATCGTCCCAGTCGTATTAGATCTTTGAGACAAATTTCTTGAGAAGTTTCCCAATGGTCTGTTTTCTATTGAAAATAAGGTTCGTGGGAAAACTTACAAAAAAGGTGGAGGAGCGAAATTACAAGTAATTCGACGGAAATTACAGGTAGATCTCCTCTGAAATTTCTGGGAAAGTATGCCAGTAAGAATCTGATCAGCGTGCGATCACTTTATCTCTTTGACGATGTAATCGATCAGACGATCAAGCTGCCTCCTAATAGGATTCTCTTCTCGCTTGGTTCTGGAAATCGAGTATTTGAAAGTAGGAGAATAAGAGAACACTCTCTAGAAGAATCTCTGGTTGAATTTCCTTCAGCCAATCTCCTCTCTCTAGCCCGTTAGCCCTTTTTTTCTCTCTATCTGTGCGTGTCCCTCCTTGGCTCAGCAAGGGATTATTTATAACCAAAATGGGGTATAACTGCCCCCTTGAATTCAGCAAGACTGAATCAGTCTTTAGCTTCGCGCGAGACTGCAAATGACCTTACAGCGAAGCTACTTGCGAGCTTCCAGCGAAGCCAGAGAGTTTGTGCGAACTCCTTCCTGCCGTTATGGCTTAATTGTCTCCACTTAATGTGGGACGAAGTGGGCGGGAGTAACCGCCCACTTAAAGTGGCATTAATCCCACTAAATTAGTGGGCTTGACCCATTAATCCGCCATAGGAAATGGTCAATTGATGACCTGGTAAAGCTCGCTGCGGAGCTAAGTCATGCAAAGTTAAGACTTAGCTCAGAGCTTCAGACGAAGTTACCTTCGTAGTCTCCTGAGAAGGTAAGACTTAGCTCATAGTCTCGGGCGAAGTTACCTTCAAGGCTTTGTGTGAAGCTAAGACTCAGCCAATAGCGGAGCTAAACCCTTTTTCCCTTCTAGTGAAGTTAGGGACAAAGCTTCTAGCGTGAAGCTCCTGGATCAGCCTCTGGCGGGGTTAAATGGGAAGCGTCGAGCGAAGCTAATGGTTAGCCTCATAGCGAAGCTACCAAGAAAGCTTTAGGCGAAGCTGTAAGTTAGCTCTATATGGAGCCATAAAGAGCTTTAAAGCGAGGCCGGAGGCTATCCCCTTAGGATCATACAAGGCTAAGTGTTGAGCTAACTTAGCATCTTAGGGCTGCTTGGATCTCTTCAAATACAACTTTGGCAAACTGTCTGCTTCACTGGATCAGTAATGTCCAAGTCGCTGTCTTATCCCTGGTCGTCAGCTTGTCTTCTACTTATCTTTTATAAATGTCGATAAGTTAGACGTCATTCAGACCGGTTGAAGATAAATGTGAGAGTTGTCTTTTTTTTAGAGTGTCAACAAGACCCCTTCAACATTTTCGTAAATTTGCAATGGATTGGTTCAGATTTTGAAATACTTTGAACTGCTTCGGAATATGATCTATGGTATGTGGATATGAACGCCACCTTAGTGGTTGAGTTCAATTTCGCCTTTAGCTACGCTTTCGGGCTAGGATATGTTCGTCCAGGAACTGTAATAATTTGCTTTCGTGTAGCTTCATATTCTTTAGGTAGCTTCGCTTTTGGGCTTCCTGAAGCTGCTTTGCTTCCAAACAGGGTTGGATTATCAGTGCTCTGTCAGCGTTAGCCTTGCACTCGCTGTGATGGAACGACGTTCCATTCCCCAAGGCTGACCGCCTTTGTGAGTCACGAGAGGGATTGCTCCCTTTTTCAAAGTTTGAATAATTTCACCTGCATTTACGAGGGAGATTATTCCCTTTTTGAAGTTCGATTAACTTCGCATGTATTTATGAGGGGGACTATTCCTTTTCTCGAGGCTAAGCATTTAAATGCCCTTAACTTTGCCCGTGCTTCTAGGCTTGAAGTGGTAGCGGCGTGGTCAGGCCATGAGGCCTATAAATAGGACTCTTCTGGTCCTTCTCAGAGAAACATACTTTTCTTTTCCTGAAAAGTTTGTTCATGACATCTCTTGCCCAAGCAAGGAGACTGAGGTCCCTGAAGTAGTGGGGACTCTCACTCTGGTCATTACCCGGCCAAGAGCTGGTGAGTCTTGGTTATCCAGAGACTTTACTAATAAACTAGTGACTTTAGGGAGTTTATTTTCCTTAAATTTTTAGCTTTACCAGCTATTTCAGGGATTGAATTCCCTTGGTCTCTGCATTTGACAGATTTTTGGAGGAGAATCTCAACCCTTTTTTAAGCTTTCCGGCGAAGCTAATACTCTGCCTAATCTGGCGAAGAATTTTCTAGGCGAAGAATCTGCCTTGGCCTTTTTATTTTAGTGGGGCTAACCTTGTCATATAGGCGAGAGTGAGGCCTTACCTTTTCTAGACCAGTTTTAGCTTCGCCATACAGGCGAGGTTAAGACTTGGCCTTTTCGAGGTTGAACCAGTCTTGCCATATAGACGCGGCTAAGATTTTGCCCTCTCTAGGCCAGCTAGCCTTGCCATATAGGCGACGCTATCCTCTGCCTGTTTCGAGGCATCAATGCCTTAGCTCTCGAGCATTTTGCCTCTGTATAATCCGAAGTTTAGCCTCAGGACATAGGGAGGTTGGGTCCGGATCAGCTCCGCTCAGGGCGAAAAAGTCTAATTTGGCATCTTCGTTTTCGCTTAATGCTAATTCATTTTCTTTTGTGTTGTGTTGCTGTTCACTGTGCTCCCAATTTTTTCGACCTGATAAAGGAGGACAAAAGTATGCATATTCATTCTCAAGTTCAGGCTTTGATCATAAGCAAGAGGAATATATTGGAGCAGCTGATGCCAATTCCAGGAGAAGGCCAGAGGTCGCCTATCTGCGATGATCCCCTTAGCTGTGGATTTGTGTTGTATCATTTTCACTAATATCTCACCTTTGCTGGGTCTCTGTACAAGATATGGGAAAGGGATGTCACCAGTAAGATCTCGGATCCTTTCTTTATCAATTTTGATTAAGGAAGATCTAGTTTTCTGGTGGCAAAATCTGCCATTAAGCGAAGGATTTCGGCCCCATGAAAGAGGAAAGCCTTTTCGTGTCCAGTTGGTTTGGCGGACTTGGGATGACTTCAAGAGCTACTATCATCCTGAAAGTAAATAGAATAACTTATATGCCTTCAGAGTAAAGACTCAATTGTATGAAAGACAATCTTGATGTATTATCAATGTATCTTCCTTTTTAAATCAATAAAAATTTGCTTTTATTTGCTTTAATCCATGTCTTTCACTTTGGACTTTGGGAGAAACTAGAATGGACTGGCTTAGGTTGAGGGACATCCATCGGGTGCAGTCGTATACTGAGCCAAGTGACCTAACTTGGTTTCCTGTATAAGTCTTTTCCAAAAAGGAAAGAGAAGATCTTAGTGGAGCTAAATTAAAGCTTTCAGCGAAGCTAAAGATGGGTTTCCAGCGAAGTTGGAAATGAGCTCTCGACGGAGCTAGCGCAAAGCGATGTTAAATCGGCTTTCAGCGAAGCTAACCAAACGCTGCATGAAGTTAACAATGAGCTCTCAGCAGAGCTGTAGCATGAGCTTTCAGCTGAGTTAAGCTCTCAGCGGAGTTAAGTTTTCAGCGGAGATGACCAAGCTTCATGCGAAGTTAACGACGAATTTACAGCGAAGTTTAACTTCGCTGTCTGGCGACGTCGTTTCAAATTTGAAAATAGCGCTTGCACTCCATTTTAGGCAGTGAATTTAGAGGCGCGTGTGATGCCTGAGATGCGAAGTTATAGGCGCTACATGCGCCTATAAAAGTGACACTCGGCTGATTTAGAGAAGTTCATCTTCTTTTAGAATTCTCGAGCTCTTCCAAAGAATTTTCTCTTCGTCTGCTTTTTTTTTAAAACTTTTTCAGAGCTTTTTTCATGCTCTAATAGCTCCCAAGCAATGCGCAGGGAAAGAGGTGGCGACCTCTGCCACGGCGCCGCCCTCTCCACCGCTGGTGATCGGCCATACCATTGCGGCTAGGTAAAATTTTCCCTTTTCAGAGAGTTTCATCTCTTTTTGAAGCCATCCTCTGGCTATTTCATGGTGGATCCCTCGTGATTTACCATGATCTCAGTGATTTCACAGAGTTTACCTCCCTTTATTTTTCCTTATTTAAGGGGATTTAATTCCCTTTTAATTCCACGAACAGAAACTGAACAGTTTCTTTCTTTCATGCTTCGCCACGAAGCTAGCCCTTTGGGCTGTTCACATTCTGTCAAGTGACAGGGTGTGAAACTAGCTTTAGAAGCATAGTTGGAAAGAGGACTTGTGTCCTTTAAGTAATTTTTTTTTTAGGGCACAAGTGCCTTCCAGCGTAGTTAGCCCTTTGGGCTTTCTACCTTCTGTCAAGTAACAGAATGCGACGCTAAGCCGCTGAGCGAAGCTAGATAGTAGGGTTACCCTACTTAGGCGTAACTACTTTTTAAGCTTCCATGCAAAGCTAACGCTTTATAACTTCCTATACTTTTGCCTTTGCGCAAGGGCGAAGTTATGCCTCAGTGCGAAGCTAACGCTAGGCTAGCTTCGTTTGGAAGCGAAGCTATGCCTTTGGTGCTTCGTTTTCTTCTGCACTCTGGCTTTTTGCAGAGTGAGCAGTTGAACTTCATGTGGAGCTACTGTTAGATTAGGATAGCTTCGCTTTAGGAGCGAAGCTCTGCCTTAGGATTTTTTGCTTTCACCTTTCCCTTTTTTTAAACTCTTGGGCTAATTTATTTTCCCTTTTTGCTTTGCAGTGTACTATACCCCTAGGCCTCTGAACAGTCTTTTGGGTCGGCTAGGGATTTTGATGGTAATATCAGCGTACAATTCTAAGGCAAGCTTTGTTGCTTAGTAAGCGGAGTACTCTTGGCCACGATGCCCTGATCCACACCGGAGATCAGCGTACAATGATGAGTATCCTGACTACTGCTCCTCTAGAGGACTGCGACCGAAAAATTTACCGGATGCCCGGCTTCATGTTTGGAGACGCAGAGCCTGACACAGATCATCAACTATTGGCTGAGGATGGCAGTGGATCTTTAATTTGAATGGCGAGAAGTACTACCTTCCGTCCAGCAAGCGTCGTTTTCCATTATCCTTCTTCTAATGCATAACGAGGCTTCGGAAGATGAAATGGCAAGTGACCCGTACCACCGACTCAGTCCACGTGAGTATTTTGACGGCTGCTTCTCCTGGCTATACGAGGGCAGATCCCTCCAAGACATCCCGGGGGGAAAAATTCAGCTATGGCTCAGACCTTTGGAAATCAATTCTTCAGAGTCCATGGCAACTACCGAACAACTGACTTTTGGACCCCAGGTTGGATTCATCCTCCCAAGGCCTGGTAGAGGGATTTGACCCTATATGTATTGGCCCATTTTGAGGAGGATTTGGAGAGGCTAGGACTCGACGAGGCTGTCAGAGCTACTCGCTATGGCATCCAGATGAACGTAGCGAACTTCTACGCCATCTTCGAATTGTACTGCCCAACTACAGGGACTTTTTTCACCCCTGTAGGCGAATTGGGTATGACTTTGCATGAGATATGGGAAGTTTCTGCTTTGCCAATGAGATTTCTCCTTATGAAGAATACTTCCCATGTCAAGCGGAATTGGCGCTTTTGGAGAAGTACGAGCCCGCCTTATTCGAGACCTATCGAGAGCTGATGTGCCACTTCTACATCTGCTCGAGCATGCATGACAATTGATAGGTAGTCAAAAGTGCATATTTATCATCATATTTCCCTACTTATTATTTTATTTAGCACTGATACTAATGTTTTATTGTTTAAAGTTGTGCACTTATTATTTTATTAAGCACTATACTATAATCCCAGTTGGAGAAATCACCTAAATTTCTTATGGGGCCCAAACAACAATGATCAAATAAGGCCCAAATTCTCCAACAATTTTCAACAATCTCCTTATCAACAAAATTTTTCAAACCAAAGTCCTCCATCCTCTTTCCAAAATACACATTGTTGGTCCTCGAGATGATGCCAATTGTGGATCTAATATACAAAGTCAATACTCACACAAGAATATTAGTGTTAAAGAAATAAACATACTTGCAATAAGGAAAATAAATCATAGAAAAGTTAAGCAAACGCAAACACGAGTGATTTATCCTGGTTCGGTCCTCGTGACCTACATCCAGTCCCCAAGCCACCCGCTTGAGATTTTCCTTTATCTTTTGACTTTGTACACCCAAAATCAACACCTTGTATCCCACTTGACAAATCCCCTTTGCCAAATGTATACAACTCTTCTTACAACCAAGAAGACCACAACACCTTATACAACTTCTCTTCTTCACCAAGAAGACGCTCTTGTACAATGATTCCTTTGAGTGATTACAAACTTTCCTATAAGCCTTGATTCGGTATGTGATCGTGGACAAGGGCTATTATAGATTGACTTTCAGAAATTTCACTTAGGAGTAGGAATTTGGTGAAGAAACAGAAAGTGGGAACAGTTTTCAGAAAACCAGAATTTTTGGCAGAGTTTTGGTCAGAAAACTTTCTATTTGAATTGGTATATTAAACCTAAGATAACAACCCTATATATAACTGAACTCTATGGTTAGTTAGGGTAGTTATTAGGACCATTTTGAATGTTTAAATGTTGGATAACGTTGAAGGAAATACCAGAAAACAGAAACTGTCCAACAGTCAGAAACTGCCATTAGTCGACTTGACATATGGGTTAGTCAACTAGGGTAGGCAAATTTCTCAAGGTTAGTCGACTATAGAAGAAACCAAGTCGACTAGGTCAAGATAAAAATCAAAAGACAAGTTTCTAGAAACTGAACCAAGTCGACCAGATTAACATGATTAGTCGACTAGGTCATCTATTAGTCGACTAGGAAGACTGTTAAGTCTAATAATGCAAACAGAGAGTTGGTATGCTTTCAGGACAAAAACATAGTCGACTAGGAAATATATAAGTTGACTATACCATGTATAAGTCGACTACAAAAGGCTATAAGTCGACTAATAGACTATGATGTGTGTGTGCGTGTTTCAAGGCTATTAATATGCTATCAATAATTACAATACACATCATTATCAACTCTCTTTGGGAAGTCTTGATCATGTAGAACTCTTGAATAGGCTTGAGATAGAGCTCCATATGATATGGCTTCACAAATGTATCATCAAAAGTAAGTTCCAACACACATATGGAAACAAGACTCTCCAATATGAAAAGAAAGGTAGACACTCTAGTTAAAAGCCAAGACACACTCGCTCAAGTCTTGACTAGGATAGATATGCAACTGAATCAACAAGAAAGACAAAAGGGAACTCTGCCAAGTCAACCATTGCCAAACCCTAGGAATCCTAGGCAAGCTAATGAGGCTCAAAACCCAAACCAGTGTAACTTGGTTCATACCTTAAGGTCAGGGAAACAAGTTGATAATCAAGTATCCATGCCACCGGACCCAACTCAATTGTCGATTCCATCTAGTTCCACTCCATCTCCACAAAACTCCAAAGAAACTGAAGTGATTAGTCAGCAAAACAAGTGCACCAACCTATAGCCCCATTTTCAAATAGGCTTAGGAATAATAATAATGCACATATGGAGAAACTGCTCGAGGTATTTAATCAAGTTAGGCTCAATAAACCACTTCTTGATGCAATCCAACATGTCCCTAGTTATGCCAAATTCCTTAAGGGCATGTGCACCAAGAAAAAAAAGACAAATGTGCTCAAGAAGGTTTTTCTAGTCACTAACATTAGTGAGCTAGTGTCCAACCAGATCCCAGTCAAGTACAAAGACCCTGGTTGCCCCACCATTTCTTACACAATAGGTCAAGCTGAGATTAGTAGAGCACTCCTCGATTTAGGAGCAAGCATTAATTTGCTTCCCTTCTCCGTATATCAACAACTTGGCTTAGGCGAACTTAACCCAACTCAAGTTATGATCCAATTAGCTGATCGATCAATTAAAGTTCCAAAGAGAGAAATCAACGATGTCCTTATACGTGTAGGAGAATTCATTTACCCAGTAAATTTCATTGTTTTAGAGACACAACCTGTGTCTAATCCTAGATCCCAAACTCCCGTCATCTTAGGACGTCCGTTCCTAGCAACTGCTGACGCAATCATAAATTGTAGAAACAGATCCAGGAGATTGACTTTTGGAGACATGACTAAGGAAGTCAATGTTTTCAACTTAGGTCAACACCACTACGACATAAACGACCAACCCTTTGAGGTCAACTTCATTGAAAATATGACTAGTGAGCATAAAGAGGAGATCACACTAGAATTAAAGGATGACGAAGAGTTAGAATCTAGTGATCTCAACCTTGATGAGACTGAGTGGGCAGCAAGTCCAAGTTCTATAGAGATGGAGAATTTAAGCTTAACACCTCCACCCATCGAGCCACCTCCTTCCTTAGAGTTAAAGACCTTGCCTATGCATCTTAAGTATGCCTACTTTGGAGAACAAGAGACGCTATCAGTCATAGTTGCATCCAATTTGACTAATAGGCAAGAGGAAGACTTATTGGCAACCCTTAGGAGACATAGGGAAGCCATAGGTTGGACTATGGCCGATATCAAGAGACTAAGCCCTAAAATAGTCCAGCATAGAATCCATCTAAATGAAGGGGTTAAACCAAAGAGGGACCCAGAGTGTAGGCTAAACCCGCTCATGCAAGAGGCTGATTGCAAAATGAAAGAGCAAGGATTTATCATGTAGCTTTGGGCTAACGGGTCGTGTCCACGAGGAGGAATGCGATAGAAGCTTTTCAGTGTTTTGTTAGAAAGCTAAGAATGGTGCTAGTTTTTTAGTTGAAAAGAGAATGGAGAGAAGGAAAATGATTAAAAGAAAAACTTAAAATTTGGAGAAGGCTTTGGAGAAGGTGATTTAAAAAGCTTGGAAAATTGTTTGGTTATTTTTAATATGAGAAGAAGACCTGGGCTCACTAATTTTATTTACTTAACTACTTATCTCAAGAATATTTTTAGTGCATCACTTTTATCATAGGCAAAAAAGCTTAATTTCTTTTAGTGTTCAAGTAAAACAAATGAGATAATTTTGGATCAAATCTTGAGATTTTTCTTAACACAACATTAAAAATAGAATGTTAAACCATCAAGCGCGAAGAAGCAAGTATGGAATAAAAACGATTTAACAATAGTTGTGCTTTGAAAATCTAAGTTTTAAAAGAAGAGCATCATCATGAGCTTTCAAGAATAAAATTTAACTTTAAGCATTATGATTCAAGAGAGTTCTTCCATCAAATTCAATCGAGAGAGAGGAGGTAGAAAACGTCAAATAGTGAGCCCAGAAAATGATTTAGCTACTCATTACGAAATGAAAACAAAAAAGAAATTGACAATTAAACACAAACATACCGAATTCAAGTTGAGTTGGAATGGCAAGTAGAAGCTCCTTTGATTGTCACTTCAAAGACAAATCACACGCTCAATTCCACTCTTCTCTCTTTTCTGGTCTAAACTAAAAAAAAATAAAGAGGAGATACAACTTCTCTAATCTATCTAACAATATTCCTAAACCCTAAAAATGAACAATAAATTTAATCCTAGTCCTCCTTCATTTTCAGTACAAAATCCTGCCTTTTATAGGCAAAAGCCCAGAGGGAAGGGAGTGAGGAGATAAGGGGAGCAAACGCTCCCCTTATCTCCACCAACAAGCCGCGGATCCGCGGCTTGGACCGCGGATCCGCGTCTTGGATGTGGTCAATTGGCCACATCCAGGTGGAGTGATGGTTGGCATGGATTTTGGCTCCTTTTTGTCTTGCTGGATTCACTGTTGCAGCTCTCAGATTTGACGAAACGATCTTCGATTTGTTGGCCTCAAACGCTTGATTTGAGAAGATTCATTTCAACCAATTTTCAACCTCTCTGATTTGCCAAGATCTGCCTGATTCCCTGATTTCAAATTTATTCTGAATTAAATGGGCTTTTGGGCTCGTTTCTCTGGCCTATCCTTTAGCAATGGGCTTGCATTTTATAAAGAAAAATAGGACTTATTAATATGATTTATTTAAATAATAAGCATGATAATGTGATAATATGTATGCAATATATGTGACCGATCACACCCCCACACTTATCTTTTGCTCGCCCTCAAGCAAAGCATCAAAACTAATTCTAATCAATTATTAGACCACTTTCGCAGGTCACTCGATTGCACTGAGCATGTGCAACAAGCCGTTAAACCTCTAGGTTACCCCTAGAGGATGAGTTTTGTCTCGTGAGGGTTTTCAGTGGATTGCACCCACAAAATCCATAAAGAAAGAAAAAAGTTAGTATTTTCGAAAAGCATTTGAAAAGAGAAAATATTTGAAGTATATTTGTGAGAGTTTAAGTAATCTATAAGTTATAGGAATATCAATTTTTCATTCCTAAACTTAGTTTCTATTCAAAAACATGTCATCATTCAATTAAGGAGTCAAATTGTATTTCTCATCTAGTCTATTACTTTACCCTGAGTTATATGCACCATCATGACTGTGAAGTTTGACTAAGGGTTCTTTAACATTAACTCCTATGCCTTATTTATATTTATTTTTTGTGGTATTTATTCCTCAATTCTATTAGGCTTTTAATCTGCCCATGTAACAAGCCTTTAGTCGGTGACACCAAAACCGGACAGTTTTAGGGCATCAGGTGAGAAAGCACCCCTAAGGACTTAAACACTCGGGCAGACAAGGCCACGAAACTAAAGGTTCTTACTTTTAAAATGTACCCCTTTTATGCGTGAATACTTATGCTTCATGAGACACAAATACTTAGTTTAATCAGAGGATTTATATATATATATATATATATATATATATATATATATATATATATATATATATATATATATATTTTCAAACTTATCTAATTATCTTTTGCATAAATACCAAGGCTTGCTTAGGCCAAAGCACATAGCTAATCAATAATTAGATTTGTTTATTTTTTTATACATATATAGTTTTTTTTTTATAAGACATAAGAGTCTTTGTTTTTGAACCTTAAGTGTGTAAGTATATAAAGTGTGCATATTTCATCAAGGTAAAGATCAAGACTAAATTACTTTCACAAATTTTCTTCCTAACCCTAAAAATCAAACAAGTCATCTTACTTTGACCAAGTGTAAGAAATCCTAATTATGATTTTCCTATTCCTTAAAATTGACTTAATTTCTTATAAAAATTATATCAAAATATTGTTCTTGCATTTCAAAAAGTTTTTTTTTATATATTTCTTGTTTTTTTTATTACTCATGTTAGAACCTCCCCCACACTTATCTCATGTATTGTCCCCAATGTATGAAAGAAATGTATAGATGCATGAAATGAAATATAAAGAGGTGCATAT
The DNA here is from genome assembly GCA_038442645.1 of Agave tequilana. Classification (NCBI taxonomy): domain Eukaryota; kingdom Viridiplantae; phylum Streptophyta; class Magnoliopsida; order Asparagales; family Asparagaceae; genus Agave; species Agave tequilana. The sequence continues at coordinate 38,813 of JAVJIF010019966.1, read as the reverse complement.
ATTATAAAAAAATATGTACAACATCAAGTTTCTCCTACACCTAGATCTTTTTCGGTCTCATCCCTCTAGCTCTCTTCCTATCATTCCAATGGGTCCTCTTTAAAGGGCATAGTGAGAAGGCCAATTTTTTTTGTCATTTCAGCTCTCTTCCTCCCCAGTCTCACCTTCTTTAGGTGTTTTGTCCTCATATTACTACATTCATTATTCAAAAATGTATCTCCACCACACTTCTCAGTTGGAACTTCTTCATTATGAATGTCTAGGAGTTCTAACTCAGTTCCATATATCTCCTCAAAGCTTAGGTCAACACTTCCCCCTGGAGATGTATAATTAACCAAAATATCCCTAGTTGGTTCATCCAAACACATGAGTTCTTCTTCGAAGAGGTTTTCAAAGAGTATGTCAATCTGAGGTTCTTGAATTATATTCTCATGCGATATATTATTGGTTGGCTCATCGAAAGTGAAGATATTCAAATCAAATTTCCCTTTTTTAAAGGGTACTCTAACATTAGGATCTCCGACATATGCCTTCTTATCAAGATAATCGCATTCATTCTTAGATAATTCATTAAGAAACAGCGACTCATTCTCTATACCTTCACTCTCTTCATCACAATTGTTTTCAACAAAGTTTACCTCAAATGTTTGGTCTCTTATCTTACAAGGTTGTTTTTCTAGGTTGAAGACATTAACTTCTCTAGTCATGTCCCCAAAGGTAATCTCATAGACCCATTCCTACAATTGATAATAGCATTAGCAGTAGTAAGAAATGGGCGCCCTAGGATAACAGGAGTTTGAGCCCTAGGATTGGACACAGATTGTCTCTCAAGAACTATGAAATCAACTGGGTAGATAAACTCCCCGACCCGGATAAGGACATCATTAATTTTTTTCTTTGGAACTTTCACAGAACGGTCAACCAGTTGGATAATGACTCGAGTTGGACCAAGATTGCCCAACCCGAGTTGTTGATAAACTGAGAATAGAAGCAGGTTGATACTTGCTCCTAAATCAAGAAGTGCATGACTAATCTCGGCTTGTCCTATAGTGCAGGCAATGGTAGGACAACCCGGATCCTTGTACTTGACAGGGATCGGACCCGATAGTAGCTCACTAATGTTAGTGGCCAAGAAGACTTTCTTGGGTAAATTAGTCTTTCTCTTCTTGGTACACATGTCCTTAAGAAATTTTGCATAGGATGGGACTTGTTGAATGGCATCAAGGAGTGGCACATTTATCTTAACTTGATTAAATATCTCAATTATCTTATCCATGTGTGAATTTTTCTTGTTGTTCTTTAGCCTATTAGGAAATGGTACTATAGGTTCGTACACCTAACTGGTTGACTTATCTGTTTCAGATTCGTCAGATTTGGAAGGCTTGGGACTAGATGAGGTGGATGCTGGAGTGTGATTGTGATAGGATTGGTTGGTGTTGACACTTGGTTATCAACTTTCTTTCCCGACCTCAATGTATGAATAACATTACATTGATTCAATGATTGATCCTCAACCAAATGAGCTTGTTGAGAATTTCTAGGATTTATAATTGGTTGACTGGGCAAGGTACCCTTTTACCTCTCATGTTGTGGATTGGCTAAGTGACTCATTTGACCCTCTAACCTCTGTATTGTTTGCATGAGGGAATTTTGGTTTTTCATGTACCTTTTCATATTTCTCTCAAAATCGGTCATTCTCCTTTCAAGTTGAGGATTCTGGAAGGAAGATGGTGGAGCTTGGTTGGGAAAATTTTGTTGATAATTTGAAAATTTGTTGGGAGAATTGTGAGGGTAATTTAGAAAGTTGGGTTGATGATTGGAAGGATATTGGGATGATGGAAGTGGCTTGCCTGGTTCGACCGTGGGTGATCATTATTGTGTTGGCTCCATGAGAAATTTGGGTGATTTCTCCTGCCAGGATTGTACATTGGAGCATAAGGATCATTGTTCGGCCTTGAAAAGGCCGCATTCATCGGTTCAGAAAAGTGTTGTTGAGCTTGAAATACAGGACACTCCTCAAACACATGATTCATGGCCTGACAGTAAGTGCAACTCGGAGTTGAAAATTGATTTGGGCTGACTTGATTGACTGGACTTGGTTTCTTAGTTTCTAAAGCTTCCAGTCTTCTCGCTAGGTTAGCTAACTTAGCCTCGTTAGCTATGGATGATTCAATTGAATGGAGACCTCCTTTTGAAGAGATGGAGTTTGAATTCCTAGAGCTTTCATTAGTTGGTTCCCATTGGATAGTATTTTCAGCTAGATTCTCATATAAATCTCATCCTTCATTCTCATCCTTCTGCAAGAATCCTCCTTGGCACATGCTTTCTAAAAGGGTCTTGGTTGAGTAGTCTAAACCGTTATAAAGAATTTAACATTGTCGCCATTTCTCTATTCCATGATGAGGACATTGGACAAGGAGGTCTTTGAAGTGTTCAAAGTACCTCCAAAACGGTTCACTAGGTTCTTGCTTAAACTGCATGATGTTTTTTCTAACGAGAGCGGTCTTATGATTTGGATAGAATTTCTTCAAGAAGACCTTGATGAAACCATCCCAGGATGTGATAGAGCTGGCCGCTAAGCTGTATAGCCATTTCTTGGCTAAGTCCTTAAGAGCGAAAGGGACAAATCTCAACCTAATAGCATCATCTGCAAGGTGTGGGATTTTCATCATTAAGCATACCTTTTCAAATTATCTTATGAAGAAATAAGCATCTTCGGACTCTAAGCCATGGAACTTAGGGAGTGTGTTGATGAACTGTAGCTTAAGCTCAAAATTGTGTTCACCAACCGATGGAAGTTGGATGCAGGATGGAAGTGAGGTTCTAATGGGATAGAACCTATCCTGCAAAGATGTTGGTTGAGCCATAACGGATCTGGTCTTGGTTCAAACTTGGGTGGTAATGTTTTCCTAGTCAACCTAGATGAGTTAGGGTCTCTTGACCACACTTGCATACACAAACACAATTACAATCACAAACAAGTGTACCAACAGTCAACAAGAGTAATCAACCAAGCCTAGTCTAAGGTAACCTCGACCTAGATAACTCCTAACTGGTTGATTGTCCACAGGAGGTATAATGTAGACTTTGACCACAAGCTCAGGTCGGGGCAAGATTGGTGGGAGGTTATCCGTCAAAGACGTTCCTTAATTAAGTAACCACCAACCTTCGGGCTTTTGGCCCTTAATCCCCTTCCTAGACACCGATTTGATAGGAGTCAAATTCCAACACCTTCCCCCTTAGGATAATCTCCTAGTGAGTTCGAGATGTCCCTAAGGCCAACGTTTATCAGATTTTACTTAGGCTTAGGTTGTGCGTGCTTGGAGATGGTTTGTGGGCTAAGGAAGGATAATGACTTCCCCATCTTATCTTGAATTGAGTTTTGCTCTTAGAATTTATTGTACAAAGTGTGCAAGATACAGAAAAGTAACATTCAAAAGCAAAATATCACCCAAGAATATTTCCTAAACTATATGCTATGCATACGTACCTTGTCTCCAGCTTTCTTCAACAGTAATTGTAAAATAAACGTAATTAGACAAATGCCTAGAATGCAAATCTAAACGTTTTTTAAGCAATTAATCAATCACTCAAATTGCTGTTGGATTAAAAAGAGGGATTGTGAATGGCAGATATAGCAAGAATAATAGCACACAAAAACTTAATTTTTTTTTTGCAAGCAATATGTCCTACAAAAAAGAGTTTTAGTAGTCCAAAAAAAATTTCAACTTCTGCACTTGCAATTCTTGAAATTCTGTTTCCTACTTTCGAGAGTAGGGGCACAGAATAGCAAGTCTTCTCCTGCAAAGCTTGAATACTAAATCTGAATCTTGACGTCCCTGAAACAAGGCACCAAACTTATTAAAAAATAAATACACCGTTCCCTCCCCAACAACGGCGCTAAAAATTGATTGCAAAATGAAAGAGCAAGGATTTGCCGTGTAGCTTTGGGCTAATGGGTCGTGTCCACGAGGAGGAATACAATAGAAGCTTTTGGTATTTTGTTTAGAAAGCTAAGATTGATGCTAGTTTTTTAGTTGAAATGAGAATGGAGAGAAGGGAAATGATTAAAAGAAAAACTTATAATTTGGAGAAGGCTTTGGAGAAGGTAATTTAAAAAAGCTTTGAAAATTGTTTAGTTGTTTTTAATATGAGAAGAAGATCTAGGCTCACTAATTTTATTTACTTAACTACTTATCTCAAAAATATTTTTAGTGCATCACTTTTATCATAGGCAAAAAAGCTTAATTTCTTTTAGTGTTCAAGTAAAACAAATGAGATGATTTTGGATCAAATCTTGAGATCTTTCTTAACACAACATTAAAAATAGAATGTTAAACTATCAAGCGCGAAGAAGCAAGTATGGAATAAAAATGATTTAACAATCGTTGTGCTTTAAAAATCCAAGTTTTAAAAGAAGAGCGTCATCATGAGCTTTCAAGAATAAAATTTAACTTTAGGCATTATGATTCAAGAGAGTTCTTCCATCAAATTCAATCGAGAGAGAGGAGGTAGAAAACATCAATTAGTGAGCCTAGAAAATGATTTAGCTACTCATTACGAATTGAAAACAAATAAGAAATTGACAACTAAAAACATACCGAATTCAAGTTGAGTTGGAATGGCAAGTAGAAACTCCTTTAATTGTCACTTCAAAGACGAATTACACACTCAATTCCACTCTTCTCTCTTTTCTGGTCTAAACTAAAAAAAAGAATAAAGAGGAGATACAACTTCTCTAAGCTATCTAACAATGTTCCTAAACCCTAAAAATGAATAATAAATTTAATCCTAGTCCTCCTTCATTTTAAGTATAAAACCCTGCCTTTTATAGGCAAAAACCCAGAGGGAAGGGAGTGAGCAGATAAGGTGAGCAAACACTCCCCTTATCTCCACCAACAAGCCGCTGATCCGCGGCTTGGACCGCGATCCGCGTCCTGGATGTGGTCAATTGGCCACATCCAGGTGGAGTGATGGTTGGCATGGATTATGGTCCTTTTTGTCTTGCTGAATTCACTGTTGCAGCTCCTAGATTTAACGAAACGATCTTTGATTTGTTGGCCTCAACCGCTTGATTTGAGAAGATTCATTTCAACCGGTTTTCAACCTCTCTGATTTGCCAAGATCTGCCCTAATTTCCTGATTTCGAATTATTCTGAATTAAATGGGCTTTGGGCTCGTTTCTCTAGCTTATCCTTTAGCAATGGGCCTGCATTTTATAAAGAAAAATAGGACTTATTAATATGATTTATTTAGATAATAAGCATGGTAATATGACAATATGTATGCAATATATGTGACCGATCAGAGGCTGTACAAGGCGAAATAATGAAACTGTTGGATAATGGGATCATTTATCCCATTTCCGATAGCCAATGGGTCAGCCCAGTGCACGTGGTTCCTAAAAAGTCCAGTTTTACTGTGGTGAAAAATGACAAGTAAAAGTTAGTGCAAACACGACTACCTACCAAGATTCGAATATGCATAGACTATCGCAAGTTGAACGCCGCTACTAGAAAAGACCATTTTCCCCTCCCATTTATCGACCAAATGTTGGAACAATTAGCGGGCCACGAGTATTACTGTTTCTTGGACGGTTACTCAGGGTATAACCAAATCCCAATAGCCCTGGAGGACTAAGAAAAGATAACGTTCACATGTCCATTTGGGAGGTTAGCCTATAACCGAATGCCTTTCGGCCTATGCAATGCCCCCGCAACATTCCAACGTTGCATGTTAAGCCTTTTCTCTGACATGGTCAAGCGCATCTTGGAGATCTTCATGGACGACTTCTCCGTCTATGGAAATTCGTTTGACCAATGTCTACATCACTTAGAGCTAGTGCTAAAAAGGTACACCAAAAAGAACTTGACCCTAAATTAGGAAAAGTGCCACTTTATGGTACAACATGGGATTGTCCTAGGTCATGAGATATCTAGAAAAGGGATAAAAGTGGATAAGGCTAAGGTGGAGATCATAGCCAAACTCCCAATTCCACGATGCGTGAAAGACATTCGTTCTTTTTAGGACACGCTGGGTTTAATCTTAGGTTTATTAGGGATTTTAGTATAATTGCTAAACCCCTTACAAACCTTTTAGCTAAAGAAGTGCCCTTAATCTTTGATGACAAGTGTAGTAGCGCATGGGAGAAGCTAAAATTGAAACTCATCTCTGCACCAATAATCTCACCTCCGAACTGGTCCAAACCCTTTGAGATTATGTGTGATGCCTCCGATTTTGCTATAGACGCTGTCTTAGGACAACGCAAAGATAACAAGCAACACGTGATCTATTATTCAAGTAGGACGCTCAATGATGCCCAAGTGAACTATACTACAACCGTGAAAGAATTCTTGGCCGTAGTGTTCACATTGGAGAAATTCCGCCCATACCTACTTGGGACCAAAACCACGATATTCACCGACCATTCTGCACTTCGATACTTAATGCTCAAAAAGGATACAAAGGCCCGACTCATTCGTTGGGTCCTCCTCGTCTAAGAATTTGATCTCGAATTTCGAGATAAAAAGGGTGTTGAAAATGTCGTCGTAGACCATCTCTCTCGTGTGCCAAATGCACCTTCCGACGAACTGCCCATCAACGATAATTTCCCCGACGAATAACTTTTAGCTATCTCTATGGAACCATGATTTGCCGACATAGTTAATTACTTAGTCACAAACCAAACACCATCTAGTTGGTCAAAACAGGATAGATACCGATTCTTGTCTTAAGTCCGATATTTCATGTGGGAGGACCCTTACCTCTTCAAATATTGTAGCGACCAAATAATTAGGAGATGTGTTCCCGAAGAGGAAACTAGAAGTGTTCTAGCCTTTTGTCACGAATTTGCTTGCGGTGGACACTTTGGTCCCTGCTAAACAGCTGAAAAGGTACTACAGAGTGGCTTCTATTGGCCCACTTTGTTTAAAGACGCATTTGACTTTTACAAAACTTGCACAAGATGCCAAATGATAGGGAGGATTTCTAAACATAATATGATGCCCCTAAACCCAATTCCAGAAGTAGAACTCTTTGATGTTTGGGGCATTAATTTTATAGGTCCTTCCCTAATTCATTTGGGCACCAATACATCTTGTTGGCTGTAGATTACGTATCTAAATGGGTTGAAGCCATCCCTTGCAAGATAAATGACAACAAAGTTGTTATTAAGTTCTTAAAAGAAAACATCTTTCACGCTTTGGAACCCCTCATGCCATAATTAGTGATAATGGTACACATTTTTGCAATAGCACTTTTGAAGCTTTTATGCGAAAATATGTCATAACACACAAGTTATCTACACCTTACCATCCTCAAACTAGTGGGTAGGTAGAAGGCCCAAATAGGCAAGTTAAGTTTATCTTTAAGAAAACTGTGAATCAAAACAGGAAGGACTGGTCCACCAAATTGGTGGATGCCTTATGGGCATATAGGACCGCCTTTAAAACGATTTTAGGAATGTCTCCTTATAGATTAGTCTTTAGAAAGGCTTGCCACCTTCCTGTTGAGTTAGAGAACCGAGGCTTATGGGCAATTAAGCAGCTGAATTTTGATCTAGATAAGGCCAGTGCACTTCAAAAATTGCAAATTTCTGAACTTGAGGAGTTAAGGAACGAAGCGTATGAAAATGCGAAGATTATGAAAGATAAGGTTAAGGTTTTTCATGATAAGTTCATCATGAGAAAAACTTTTGTCCAAGGACAAAAAGTCTTACTCTATAACTCTAGACTTCACTTCTTTCCCGGAAAGTTGAAATTAAGATGGACAGGGCCTTTCGTTATTAAGACTGTGTTTTTACATTGAGCCATAGAGATATACGATCCTAAAAATGAAAATAAATTCAAAGTAAATGGTCAACGTCTGAAACCATTTTTGGAATAAGTAACGGAAGCAGACACAGCCATAGGTTTTTTTGACCCAATGTATCGGTAACTCTACGTCTCTGCCAGTTCATTTCATGCATTTATACATGCATGCATACATTGGGGACAATGCATGAGACAAGTGTGGAGGAGGGTACTAACCTTAATTTCAAAATAATAATAAAAAAATATAAAAATATAATAAAATAATAAAATAATTTAAAAATATATTTATTTTAACATAGAATATTGACTAACTGTAGGTTGCTGTTAACATAACTCACTAACCTTAGGTTATTAACGTAACAAAATAAAAATAAAAAATATAAAAATAATAATAAAATAAAAATAAAAAATAAATAAATAAATAAAATATAGTTGAGAAAGGAGACAATATTTTGACTTATCTTTTGAAAGAAATCCAAGTTAATCTTAAGAATTAGAAAAATCATGATTAGAATTTTTAAAAGCTTGGTCAAAATAAAATAAATTGTTGGATTTGTTCAGGTATAGGAGGAAAAATTGAATAATTAATTAGTCTTGATTTTTACCTTAATGAAATGTGCATACCTAATACACTTACACATCTAGGATTCTAAGACAAAGACTCTTGTGCCTTATAAAAAAAAATAATATAAAAAAATAGAGTTCACTAATTAAGCTGGATACATGTGCCTCAAGAAGCATAAGTATTCACGTCTAAAGGTGATTTTATAAATAAAGTCCTTGGTTTTGTGGCCTAGTTCACTCGAGTCCTTAAGTCCGTGGGGTGTTTTCTCACCCGGTGCCCTAAAACTGACCGGTTTGGGAGCCACCGACCTTAGGCTCGCTGCATAGGTGAATTAGAAAGCCTAAGAAAATTAAGAAATATTATCTATATATGTACTAACATATCTTATAGTCAATTAGTTAAGTATGAGGACCTCAAGAAGCCTTGATACTTGTACAAAAGAAAATTAGATGAGTCATACATATTATATATATATATATATATAATTATATATATATATATATATATATATATATATATATATATATATATATATATATAAATATATAAATAAAGAGGCATGGGAATTCAAATTAAAGAATCCCTAGTAAAGATTCACGTTCATAAGGATGCATATGACTTAGGGTAACAAAAAAAGACTGTATAAAAATTCAAGTTTAATCCTTACCTAATATTGATAACGAATTATTATATAGAGACTAAGTTTAAGAATGAATAAAAATGATGATCCTAAAACTTACAGATTGCTTAGTTTCTTCAAACATATTTCAAATATTTCTCTCCTTTTTAAAAATAAATAAATTAATAAATTAATCACTAAAGTTTTTTTTCTTTTATGAATTTTATGGGTGTAATCCACTGAAAACTCTCACGAGATAACACTCGTCCTCTAGGGGGTAACCTAGAGTTTAACGGCTTGTTGCACGTGCCAAGTGCAACTGTGATTCCTACGAAAGTGAGTTAGCATAAGTTAGTTTTTATTTTCTTTTCCTTTTTCTTTTATTTTTACTCGAGGACGATCAAAAAGATAAGTGTGGGGGTGTGATAAGTAGTCAAAAGTGCATATTTATCATCATATTTCCTACTTATTCTTTTATTAAGCACTGCTACTAATGTTTTATTGTTTAAAGTTGTGCAGGCGTTGAGTATTTAAAGAATAAAGAAATAAAGCACAAGTGAAGCCCAAAAGCACAAAAATTTCACAAGCCCACATGCATAATTTATTTTAGTAATTTAGAAGCTTCTATCTTATCTTACCTAATATAAACATGAATTTTAAATTATTAATTTAAAATCTAGGGGAGGAAGAGGAAGGATAAAACAGAACTCCTAATTGCTAAAGAGGAGGAGGAAAAGGATAAGATGGATCCTTATCCTAAAACAGAGATTAACTTCTACTTAAAGCTGGTTGCTTGCAATACAAAGATAAAGATAAAGGGGAGAGAGGCTTAAAGATAAAGATAAAAGGAACAAATCCTTTTCAAAATTCGGATTTGTGATAACTTGCTTCCAAGTTATCTAGAGTTCTCAAGATAGAGGGTCTGAAGGCAGAATGCAGAAGGAGGTGCCCAGATGGACGGACCAGATAAGGCCACGCGAGAAAGCGCGTGGCCATTGGCCATGCTATTGCCGTGGAAATGTGGCTCTAGCCGCATTTCCGCCACCGTTTGGATGAATCTGGCAACGCGGTTTCATGGGAGAGTTGTATTGGGACTCTACATCTTATATCTCCTATAAATACCCCTGCAGAGCAACAGAGTGAAAGGATCGGAGAGCTAAGCTTAGGGTTTTCTTTAGATCTCTTCTTCTTTCCGAATTTTCTTATATTTTTCATTTTTGTTATTTGGAGAAGAAGATTGTTGAAGAAGCAGAGGAGCTTTGTAATTGGTCAGTGACATCCAATAAAAAGGTTCTTCATTCTTTTTATTCTTTGCAATTCAATTTAGTTTCTACTTAGATTACTTATTTTTCTTCTTTTAATTTTCATGCAACTTTTCTTATTCGAAATAAAAATTGAAAATAAAAATAAAAATATGAATAACTAATTACACCTATAGTTTGCTAATCTCTCGATCAACCCTAGTTTAGTTTAAAAGATGAACTGATAGACATCTATGCTTGTTAGAAATCCTAGGATTAAAATTGGTGTTCTTGAAGATGAATCAATGATTTAGTTTAACTAATTTGGTTTGCACTTTTTAAATGGTCATTCATGGTTCATATTTAAATACTTGATAGCATAATTTTAAGTGGATTTTTATGCTATTCTTTGAAATTAAGATGAACTATAGTTTAATTTTTATTAGTACAAACTAATTAGGGTTTACAATATCTTTATTCACCTTGCTTGATTCTCAATCAAAACCCTTGGGTAGGTAATTCTTCATTCAAATGATGTTCACTCTTTGAGACTAATACTTTGGTTGTGGTAGATGATTAGTAAACTATAATTTTTTTTGCTTGATTAAATATAATTCTCACAATCAATATCTCTTTTTCTTTTCCAAGCGAATTACAGAGAAGATCGTTCCGAAAAGCTTCCATCGCATCCTTCCCTGTGGATCGACCCGTTTAGCCCTTGCTATATGGTTGCATTGAAACAAGACTAAGATTTTTTAAACTCTTTCTTTATTATTTTTCCGTTTCAATTAGTAATTATAAGGGAGCCTCGAGCAGTTCGAAGAGTTGGGGGAATTATCTGTTCTCCAACCTGGAGGATGCCCCTGAACGGCTCACTACGGGGTTGCGGATGAGGATATCTTCTGGAGGATAAAGGAGCATGCCCAAGGAGACGTTGCTCTAGAGGAAGATGGCAGTGTCTATAAGAAAGGCAACATTCTCAGGGGCTTCCATCATCAGGCCCGCCAACCAATGTCCCAGAAAGCGCTTTTGGCCGGGTTTTTTTCAGTTTGGCTGAAAAAATGTGTAGTGTCATCTCCTTCTAGTGATGTCGTCCTCTCCACTGTCCTATTGCCGGCCGTTTGTCTGGTACACAGTCGTTTTCTAGGACTTCTTCCAGCAACGTGTGTTGCATTCAACGGGGTCTTCGTGTATTGACAGAGGCTTTCTACAGACCACCGACAACGAAGAGGGGGAAAGGGACGATCTTATCCCGCGACAGACTGAACGCCAGGATCAGATTACTATATACTAACTTGATGGCGTGGTTCACTCTTCACTGTCCGGCTATTATTCAAGCCGGTGAAGAGCCTCCAGAGGGTGTTCGGGTAGCACACCTTCGCCGATTTGAGGGATCCCCATGGTCACGGACCTACGTGGCCGTGGTTCGCAAGCTATTGTGCCGCCACAATGTGTATAGTCTCTTTCGGTGTTTCCCCTACATCCGCGATGTGGGATATGGCGAGGAATTTTAGGATGCCGGGGATGGAAAGACGTCGTTGAGCAGGGAAATCTTCGAATTGCTGGTTAGCACCTGGCCTTCTCACTTGGTGTATAGGAGCGGAGATACCTGCTATTTGGAGTCATACGTCCCCAGCCGTTTTGCTCGTCAGTTTGGATATGACCAACTCTATGTTGGCAATCCGAACACTAACCTGGTCTTCATGGGGAGCCCACTTGATGGTGCTCACGCTTGGTGGTACGTCATTGCTGGTTGTACCGAGGCATGGCTGTGCATGCCGTTGAGGACCCAAAACCTATTGATGACTTTGGGGTTTTGCCAATGGCACAGAATTTTGAGCTTCGTGCCAACTGGATTTTCTATTAACTTCTTTGGCTTGAAGTGGATCTCCCAACGGCTGAAGCAGAAAGTTACCACGAAGGGTGAGGGTAAAAGAGTCTGGGTGCCAGGCATTCCGGAGTTTATCTCAACCGCCGACAGTGAAGCTTCGAACGCTGAAAGGCCTCGCTTTGAAGATGTTGCAGGTGCTGGGGCTCCAGCAGATGCTCCTGACGGGGTAGGCACGGCCCTATGGACGAAGTGTAAGTGGAAGAGGTGGAAGAAGAAGATCCTGACGTCCACTTCAAGCGGAAGTGGCAAGGTGGATCCCATAGGAAGAGGTGGTGAAGAAGCCTCATCGCTACACTCTCATTGTTATTGCAGAGAGTGAATCAGCTGCAGTCCCTTCTCCTCCTGCCCCGTTAGTTATTAAACTATCAGCGTAGAAACAAGCAACTGACAAAGCTATTCCCGGCCTGGGTAAGACTAGCTCCATTTTTGCAAGACGTATATATACATATACACATGTATACATATTTTTTTATTTCCTCTTATCTCATGCAGCTCACTAGTTTAACTTGTGATTCAGGAACCAAAGCCGCGGGAGAACAGGGGGATTATTACAATCCCTTGTTCACCTACTGGGAGGACGACGAGGCCAGCTACTTCGTCATTTCTGATGATTCCGAGGGTGGTGCGATTGGTGTCAGTCCTTCTGGTGTTGGTGCTTCGAAGGAGAGCCCAATGGCTTCAAGCTTTAGAGGATCGGTTACAGAGTCCTCAGCGAACGAAGCGATTCGAGCATTCTGGTTATGGAAGCCGCCATGACAGATGAAATCCTTCCTGAGGTTACTGCTTCTGCCAGGGTTTCTTCTATGGAGTCCGCTGGAATTAGCGCTGCCATTGAGGGAGTCCTGGGGGACACTGTTGCTGAGGCGGTATCACCTTTTGGTGATACCTTGACCATTTGTAAGCAACCCTTCCTTAATATTATTATATCTTGTTTCAATAAAATACGTTTGCAGGTGTTTCGCCTTTGCATGCATCAACTTCAAGGGAACCAGCGAGTCTTCCCAGGGATTTAGGGAGGAGGCAAGTGCTTTAACTGTTGCGGATGCTGCAGAGTTGGACATCTTGTATCACAACTTGCCCTCTTATCAGCCTGAGCCTACCGGTGAATCTAAGGTGGTCGAGGAGACGATGGCTGTGGAACCAATCACACTCCCCGCTGAATTGGTTGGTGAGATGCCAGTGGCTTCTCTGACGCTTCCAGTCTTGGCAACTACCGGGCTAAGGATAATCACCAGACCTACATCTCTGACACTGGTCATCGAGCCAGTTCTTCCTGAAATAGTTACCAGCCCTGTTTTCATCGTGGCTGGTGTACTAGTTTCGATGAAGACTCCTCCTTGATGACCGATGATCTCTCGTCTTTCTCCAGCCAGTGCTTCTGCCATTTCCTCCACCATTATAACTGTGAAACCGGTGGAAGCTTTGTCTTCTGAGACCACTTGCTCACTGGGAGTAATTGAAGCCGAGAAAGAATTTGTTGCCGAGATGGTTGACAGCTTCTATAAAAGCTCAAGCGATCTATTGATTTGATCTTGAAGGGCTCAATCACCTCATTTTCAGTTCTAAAGGTGGTCTTCTCTCAAAATATTGAGAGCATTCGAGACTTCAGAGGGGATGACCAGGTTGCTACACTAGAGCTCCTGGTGGTGAGGCTTGAGAAGGACGTGGGTGAACGGCGTCACCTCAGCAGTTTGGACTTGAATTCTTCAGTTGATGAAGAGCTTGAGCGCCTCGTCGCTCAAATGCGAAAGGCCCATTTTGTAGCACAGGAAGCAGCCAAGACGGTATCTTCAGATTTAAAATCCTTGTAAACAAGGAAAGTAGAAATTGATGACGCAATTGACGCTTCTAATAGCGCTCTTCTTGATGCTGAGGATAAAATTAAGAAAGCCAAGGAGATGATCAAGAGAGCCAATCTTCTTTTGTCCAAGGCTGAACCAGTGTGTCTTGAGGAGATCGTTCAGCTGGAGCAGCTCAAAGCCCAAAATGATGAAGACCTGCAGCAGGAGATAACACAAAGGGCAACTTTGGCCGAAATTGAGGCTCGTCTGTTCCAGACAGTGAACTTTAATGAAGCTGAGTTAAGATCGCAGGCATTTGTCAGAGCTGCTGAAGAGAGGAAGAACAAGCTGGCCATCCTCGAAGAACGGATCAAGTTCTACGAAGCACCGTCGTAGTATGTAATCCATGTATCCCTTCTCCTTTTTGGAATCAATAAAAATAATTTTATTTGACTCTTTTGTTGTATTTTCTGCTTGTTTTATCATCTAAGTTTTCAATAATTTCAAGTTATGTTATAACTCTCAAAAGAAAGGAGATAACGATATAGTCTTCCAACTTATACCATGAGAATATTAACCAATCTATTCAAAGGTTGACAACCTGATATAATTAGTTATTTGATAAATTATCACGACTAAATTTGAGGAATGACACGATTAAATTTTTTGGGATAAAAATGGGACAAAGTGAATTTGATGATCTTTACTGTTCAGAGGTAAATATTAACATAAGAAATTAAAGACCATCGGATTTATGAATTAGTTATGATGAATTAGACACCACAACCACGTGATAGTTCCTACTGAACTAGAAAGGATAAAGTTTAAAATTTGTCAGTTAAAGATGACAAATTAGATAAGATTGATCGAAATTTTATCATTCAGAGGTGATGATCTGGACATGATGACAAAATAGAGGTGAACCCGATTTTAAGGGACCCGTCTATTCAGAGGTGATAAACTGAACATAATAGACTAAGACACACTAAACTTCGGATCCGCTGCCAGAGATAGTCGTATTAACTTGGTAGCTAGTCCATAAGAGACTACAAAGGTAGATTGAATTTGCGCTCCTGTTGGTTCAGAGGTGATTGACTGGACATGACCAAGTAAGGAGTCTCAGACTTGCAATCCGCTATTCAGAGGTCTACTGTTAACATGACAGTAAGAACTCTCGGCCTTGATAGAGGAAAGAAGAACAAAGTTATGGACTCATTTGTTCAGAGGTGTTAAAATGGATATGACAGTTAGAGTACCATAAAAGGGGGAGATCTCGGCATTCGTCAGTTCAGAGGTAATATGGATATAACCGATTGAGAAATGGCTAGATTCAGAGTCTTGCCATTCAGAGGTGGCGAACTGGACATAACGGTAAAGGGATAGTCCCTACTGGACTAAAAGATGAGACTTGGTTATCTGTCAGTTTAGAGGTATCATCGACATAACTGATTGAGAAGCCACCAAGCTCGGGATTTTTACCGTTTATAGGTTGTAAATAGGACATGACGGTAAAAATAAAGAATTTCATTGGGAAAATAAGATTTGATTATAAACTCTGTGAGAAAATTGATATCTCCTTTAGATTTTATTTGAAAGAAATCGTCAGAGGTATATTGTTAACATGACGACCAAGAAAGTCCTTTGGAACTTGAAAGGGAGATAATAGACTTTGAAGAAAGTCTACCAGAAACTCGCTAGGGAGTTAAGAAATATGAATCCCATAAGAGATGTCAGAAAACTCCGTGGGGATTTAGAAGGAGATTTGTAAAGCGGCCTGTCAGAGGTATTTGAACATAATAGCAATTTAAATGCACCTGTCATTCTGTTAAGAGAACGACATGTGAAATTTTAATCTGTTGGGGCTATTGATTTTATTTGCCAGGGAACATGTTAGAGTCTCACTGCCAGCGGTTCAGTGTTAACATGATAGGTTTGACTCGTGATTCATTTTGCAAGGGAAATGAATATTATTTTATGTGGTCCTACCATTCCATGGATGGGAATTGGTAAGTGATTTGGAGAGGAAATCAAATGGGATCAGGTCCCTTAGGATTTTTAGCAAACCCTCAGCTGTCAACGGGTTTGATGTGCTTTTACCAACTACCTTTTGAGTTGGGCTAGTCATGCTATTCCCCTCAGCATGATGAGTTGTCGAGGACTTATGTTGGGCTTAAGAGCCATCATTTTCCTCTATCCTTAGCTGTTAGAGGCGTTGGATCATTTTGTTACTTTAAGTAACGTAATGTATCTCTTGGGTTCTTTTACTATGTAGATGAGCTGGAGATTAAAGGAGTGGACACAAACTCCACGAAAACTTTATCTAGAGATTATCCTTCCTTGTGGAGTCTCTGTCGATCCTTCCGTTGCTTCCATGTTTTGAGGAAAGGTTCTTCTTCAATGAGTTTGGCATGATAAGCCATCAGATAAACTCATTTGATAGTTCAGACCCTTTAGTCATTGGGTCAAGCTATAATCGATCGAACATGAGCAGGGAGGTATACCACCATTGTATATAGAAAAGTCAGACTAGATAAACCATCCTTCAGATTGTAAAGAAGAACGCTTGAAACTGTTGCTTCGGCATGCTTCACTTCAAAATATGACCTATTATTCTAAGTTGAATATAGGTACATGTCTATATACTAGAGAAGAGTGACATGGCTAAAAATTTGACATTTTGCCTTTATTTTTTCTTCAATGTTTACATCATGCATCATAATGTCACCCATGTTCGGTTGACTCGGCGTTATTCGACCACGATGTGATTCATTGAATGCGGAAAGAAGCTTTTCTTTGGCGCTTTTCCAAATATCTTGAATCCCAAACCCTAATCCATCTTTGTCATTGCTTTAATGTTGACATCATGCATCACTAATGTTCAATTGGTTCGGCGTCGATCGACGGTGATATGATCTAATGATGGGATAACTTTTGACAAGTTCATAGGTGAACTAGAGAAGGGTGACAAGGCTAAAACTGGCATTCATAACCTTATTTCTTCTTCAATGTAACCAGTGTTCGATTACCACGACACTGGTTGATGGTGATACGATCCGTTAGAGAAAGAAAGAAGCTTTTCCTTGATGCTCTTCCCAACCATCTTGGATCTGAAAGTTCTGATCAGAGGTATAATGTTAACCTGATCATAAGAAGGATCCTATCAAGGATAGTACTTCTTCAAGAATCTACCGATGATCGACATCATGAGTGTATCACCGTCTCGGGTTATAAGGCGATATGCTCCATTTGAGTAGACTGTTTCTATTACGAACGGTCCTTCCCATTTTGGCTGAAATTTGCCTTTGGTTTTGTGCATCATGATCATGGGTCATCTGATGGTTAAAACCAAATCTCCTTTCTGGAATACCCTTTACTTAACCTTCTTATTGAAGGCTTTCGAGATTCGAGCTTGGTACAACTTAATGTGTTGTTGAGCTTGTAGTCGTTTCTCATCTTGGGCTTCGAGTTCTTAAAGACGTAACTGATCATTGTCTTCCTTAATCATCTCAGTTGCTAAGGAGATCAGTAATGATGATATCTGGATTTCTAGCGGTATGACTGCTTCGCACCCGTTTACCAGGGAAAAAGGCGTATTGCCTTTTGGAGTTCGGATCGTAGTTTGGTAGGCCCAAAGACATTCACTGAGCTTCTCATTTCAGTCTCGTTTACTTGATGAAATGAATTTCTTGAGTAGCTTGATAATTGTCTTGTTGAATGCTTTCGCTAAGCCATTAGCAGCATGGTTATAAGCGGTCGATGCCACATTCTGAATCCGGTACTTATCGCAGAATTGATAGAATACTTGGCTTGCAAATTGGGGACCATTATTATGAATAATCCGCCTAGGGACACTAAACCGATGAATAACATAGTGTTTGATAAAGTTGACCACGTTGGAAGTTTTAACTTCAATAAGTGGTATAGCCTCCGCTCACTTTGAGAAATAATCAGTTATTGCTAAAATGAACCGATGACTTTTTGATGACGAGGGCTAATAAGTCCTATGATATTAATTCCCCATGCTTCGAATGGCCAAGAAGCAACAGTCGGATGAAGTAACTCTGGAGGTTGATGTATAAAGTCTGCATGGATTTGACAGGCTTTACATCTCTGTGCGTATTTGATGGCATCAGCGACCATGGTTGGCCAATAATAACCAAGTCTGTGCAATCGATCTTTGAGTTTCGGACCTGGTTGATGAGCTCCACATATACCATCGTGTGCCTCTTTGAGTACTTCTTGTGCTTCCGAATTAGAGAGATAACGGAGCAGGATGCTGTTACATGAACGATGATAGAGTGTCTTTACTATCGGGTCATAGTAGAAGCGGAGAGACCTTTGTCGAACAAAAGTTGCTTCTTTAGCGTCATCCTGTAATATATCATGCAAAGCATAGTCAATAAGGGGAAACCGCCAATCTCTTGGTTCGAAATCCATTGAAGTTACATGGACTTCCTTAGTTTCTAGCACATGTTTAGAACAAATAAGGTGTTGAGTAGCCATTGTAAGATGATACGTTGTGTCAATTGGTAAGGCCAAAGTAGCTGCTAGTGCAGCCAAAGTGTCAGCCCTAGTATTTTGGGATCGGGACACATGACCGATGTAAAAGCCATCAAATAAATTAGCCATTTTGATAACTGCATGGTAATAAGGTACCAAATCCTCGTGGCGAACCTCTTATTCTCCTTTAACCTGATTAACAATTAGTTTTGAATCGCCATAAGTTTCAAGGTAGCGTACCCCCATTTCATAGGCGAGCTGAAGGCCAATAAGTAGAGCATTATAATCTGTCACATTGTTGGAACATGGTTCCGTCAATGAAAACACCCAAGGAAGGACATGGTTTTGTGGTGAGATAAATAAAACCCCCATACCAGCAATGATCTTGCCTTTAAGGCCTGTTCTTGATGCTCCATCAAAGAACATTTGCCACACTTTGTCCTCTGAAGTCATATTAGATTCGAAAATTTCATCTGGAATATCTTCATAAAGTTTTGAGCTTTTCGGAACCGGATGAGTCGCTAGAAAGTCTGCAAGCATTTGACCTTTGACTGCCTTCTGAGGGACAAAGAGCATATCATATTGAGACAAGAGGATGACCCACTTAGCTAACTTTGAATTCAGTGATCCTGGTTTCGTCATGAGGAGACGCAAGTGATTAACTCTGAAAATGATGTCTATGGTTTAGCTAACCAAGTAATGCCGCGTCTTTTGAATAGCAAAGATAAGAGCTAAACATTCATTCTCAGTAGGGTTATAGTGAGATTCAACTCCTATCAAAGTCTTGCTCAGATAGTAAATGGCCTGTTCGTGGCCGTCATCATTCTTTTGAGCAAGCAGAGCACCAAGAGAATGGTCCATAGCTTTCACATAAAGAAGGAATGGTTTTTCTGATGTGGGAGCCACTAAGGCTAGAGGTTTAGTGAGGTATCTTTGATATCCTCGAAAGCTTCTTGACAGGCTTTATCCCACACAAAAGAAACACGATTTTTCAAAAGTCGGGTGAATGGTTGACAATGACCTGAGAGATTTGCGATGAATCTTCTGATATAGGCCAACCTACCTTGCAGACCCCTGATCTCTTTGAGATTCTTAGGTGGATGCATGCTCTAATAGCTTTGACCTTGTCTGGGTCAAGATGAATTCCTTTTGATGTGACAATAAATCCCAAAAATTTGCCACTCGAAACCCCCAAGAAGGACTTTGTTGGATTCATTTTCAGCTAATGGGCTCGCATTATATCAAACATTGTTCTTAAGTCACGAAGATGATCATTCTTATCACGACTCTTGACAGCAATGTCGTCAACATAGCATTCCACCGTCTTTCGAAGGTGGTTACGGAAAATTGTACTCATTGTACGTTGATAAGTTGCTCCTACGTTATTTAATCCGAAGGGCATCACGGTATAGCAATATACCCCCAAAGGTGTCCGGAATGAAGTATGCTTCTCATCTTTTGGGCACATTGTAACACCCCGCTCCCGGAATACGTACTTAGCTGCGTATTCAGATTTTCGATCATATTTTTTTCAATTTTCTTTCTGTATTTGTTTTGTATTCTAAGATGTTTCCATGATTATTTTGCCTTGGATTTGGATTCGTGAACTCGGAATCAGCCTTAGTCTGAACCGGGGACCCAATCCTGGAGTTTCACTCGATTTGAACATTCTGGTATTCTGATTTGACCGATTTCAGTTTTAAATATCATTTCCATTATTCTAGATTTTATATGATTTTCTGGAATTTTCTGGAATTAAGTTGAAAATCTTCAAAACCGGTATCGGCCAGTATCATTGACCGATTCCTGGATTTTTAATTTACGAACGGTTTGGAATTTCTAAAAGTGCCTTTAGGCATTACTTCTTAAAATCATATTTCTATCTAAATGCATTTTCTGGGATTTATCAGATTTTATTAAAATCCGGCCAATCCGGTGTATACCAAGATTGACGGCTGACCTTATGATTTTTATCTGGGAAATGAGATTGAATCTTTAAAAACCGATTTCACCAAAAATCATTTTATAATATTTATGATTTTTGAGAATTTTTGGGAAACATTCCGAGCTATTTCATTTTTAAGCTTTCCCGGAGTTTTCTGCATTTTCCCAGATACCGAGGATATTGCCCATACCTACCACCTTGTCTTTTTCCCATTTCTCAAACGCCAGCTTCACCATCCTCGGATCTTGCATTTAATGCAAAGATCCTCTCCTCACCTCTCCCCATGCTTCATTTATTGTGCTGCAACTCACTCCCATCAATTCATCATGCCTTTCGTCCTCTTGTGAAACGCAGCTTTGCTTCCTTCTTGAAACGCCACTTTCATTCCCGCGTTTAGCCCATTTTGGCCTAAACGCAAGGATATGGGCTGCGTTGGAGAGGGAAACGCAGGACTTCATTGTGTGATCTTTTTGTTTAGAAAGTGCATCATTATTTTAATCATTCCCATCCTTCATTTAATGCCTCCACTCCTTCTCTCTCTTCACCTTTTTCTCTTTTCTTCCTTGTTTCCTGCAACTACTCCCATCATCATGATTGGTCAAGAGAGGGGCACCATGCCTCCCCACTTTGCAAAAAACCCCTTCCCCATTATTTAATTGCATCACCTTCATAATCTATTTCCTATAAATACCCCCTCTCCTTCTCTCTCCCTTCATTTTTACTCTTTTTCTCCTTCTGCTTGGCTTCCTGCGGCTCCCAACAGAGAAGCCACCAAGGGAGAGCTCCTCCTCTTGCTTCCTTTGTCCACCATCTCCACCTCCATATACACCACTTTAGTCATCACCAAGCACACCACCTTCTTCAACCTCTCTCCATCACTTTGTGAGACCGGCCACTCCTTTTGGATTGGGGCCGTGTTTCTTCTCCGGCGGCAAAACTTAGGGTCGGTGCCCTCCTTTTGGATTGGGACCGAGCTTCCCTTCGTTGGACGCAGCAAAGATCTTGTTAGGCGAGTATTCTCGCTAACCTCTTGCCTTCTTACGCGAGTGTTCTTCCTCGCTAAGACTTGAATAACTTGTAATTGCATATCAAACAAACCATAACTTTAAGAACTGTCTCTGCTCACTGTTTTACAGCATTAGTCGACTTGCCTAGATCATAAGTCGACTAACCCCTTGAAACGCAGCTTGATTTCTTGAGACGCAGCCTTGTTAAGTCGATTAACTAATCCTCCTAGTCGACTAATCTTTTCTGAAGCGCGCCCTTCTTGGAAACGCAGTATTTCTAGCCGACTTGGCAAATCGCGTCTAGTCGACTATCTTTTCTTCTGAAGACGCGGTTCTTTGAAACACGGCCTTCTCCAGTTAAACTACTCCCTCGCGTCCAGTCGACTAACATTTCCTGGAACGCGTCCTTTTCCTGGAGCGCTGCCTACTCTTTCATCCCTGGTTGGCTAACTCTTTCTGGTGAGACGCGGACTTATGAAACGCGGATTCATGAGACGCAGACTTGTGGCAAGACGCGGGCTTGTGGAACGCGACTTCGTAAGACGCAGTTTTGCGAAACGCGGCATGCTAGTCGACTACTTCCCGCGTCTAGTCGACTAACCCTGTTTCCCAAACGCAGCTTTCCCGAAGCGCAGCCACCTCTAGTCGACTTGTCCCTTGTCTATAGTCGACTAACCCCTACCCCTAGTCGACTAATCCCTTCATTAGTCGACTTGGTCATCTTTATCAGTCGACTAACTCTTGCTGGTTGCTTTGGTTCATTCCTTTCTTGATCATGGACCTTATCCTCGGGACTTGTGTTATATATTATTATGTATTTCTTGTCACCTACTAGACCACTTGTCATTGCATGCTACTATTTAACACATGTATATTACCTGTCATGCTACCACTTGGCAAGGCCCCTTGTTATGACATAACCTGCCCCGGACTATATTGATCCCTGAACATGATTGGTCACCTGCCTCTTGTTAGGCTTGTTATGTGTCCCTGTTATATTACTGCTTGACTGGATTATCACGTTTACGGGAACCCTGACCTGTTATCTTGTATGGAACTAAGTGCCACACGGAGCAAAGTGCCACATCGTTCAATGGTGGGGCCACCTCTTGAATCCGTGGGGGCCACCTCTAGAATCCGTCCCCTCAGAACAAAGTGCCACACGGAACAAAGTGCCACATCGCCCAATGGTGGGGGCCACCTCTTGAATCTGTGGGGGCCACCTCTTGAATCTGCAGGGCTGTTCTTGTTATTCCTGTTATTCCCGTAAATCTGATAATACCGTTAAACCATATAAAGAACAACTTGCATGGGGAATGGGAGGAAGTGATGGATGCCGGAATGATGCCTTGCTTATAGTAGTGGATACCTGAACTGACGATTCGTGTTAGAGGGACTTTGGGCCCTCAGAAGATGCGTGTTAGGGGGATTTAAGGCCTCCAAACTGGTCCCGGGTGTACGGGAACTACTATAAGAAGTGTTATCAGTTCTCCATCTGCTTCCGTTAACAACCCTCGCCTTGCTTATATATGGATGTATGTGTGTTGGGGTGTACACCCGGACACATACCCAGATATATGGGTCAGACGAGTAATAATAAGTGCCTGTCATGATTCTTGTTATGATCCCTGTTATGCCTGTTATGATTCCTGATATGACTCTTGTTATGATTCTCGTTATGACACCTGTATTGGACTCCTGTTATGATGCCTGTTATGATTCTTGTTATGACTCCCGTTATGTACTCCTGTCATGCCTGTTATGTACTTCTGTTATGACCACTTTGTGACTTGTGATTGTATGTGCTTGGATTACGATGATATGAGATAAAGGTATATAAATGAGGGTTTCCTTGTTTGGATTATTCCTTCGACGTACTAGTCTCATGGAAGCGTGACCTAAGCTTGTGCAATCGGTTTTGCTCGTAATCGGATTTCCTGTTTTATGATGATTATGATATACTTGTTCATGCCTGCTATATTTGTGTTCTAACCCCTGTTTTCTGAACTTGATATCCTTTGTACTTGATATCCATTGTTGTATTCACACATGTGCTCATCCTGGCTCGCCACCTGGCTTTTGCATTACACTCGCCTGGGGAGTTTCATCTGACTCCCCTGGATTCTCATGTCCAGGTTTTGGAGCTTGGAGCGTGTGAATCCTTCCTGTTGCTGATCAGAGTGGCGCAGCGGTAGCGTGGATCTCCAGCCTACCGTCCAGAGCCACGTCCTTCCAGGCCCCTGTGTGCCTCTCGAGTTTCCTTATAGTGAACTCGTGAGTGCCTTTCATTGTTTACTCCTGTATGCTCCTTGTATTCTCGCATTTGCGCCTATCAGGTGATGTAATATTATTGTAATATCGGATCACCTCTGGTGATAACTCTGTAATTGTACTCATGTGTTGGAATGTATAATGCACCACTTGCTTCCGTACTCTGATTCTTGCCTGTACTGATGCTTAGCGTATATACGTGAAGGTACTTCTGACTTGCGTATATACGTCGCAGTGACGTCTCCGTATCCGCGGGATCGGGGCGTTACACACATCTTGATTTGATTGTACCTTGAGAAGCCATCGATAAAAGACATTCTCTCAAAGCCACATGTATTGTCAATCATGACATCAGTGATGGGAAATGGGAATTCGTCTTTAAGGCAGGCTACATTGAGATCGCGGTAGTCAATACAGAACCATATTTTTCCATTCTTTTTAAGAACGGAGACAATATTGGCAACCCAATCCGAGTGTTGTTCCTCCAGTATGAAACCACATATGATGAGTTTATGAATTTCAGCTTCAATAGCTCCCATAATATCAGGGCGAAATTGTCGCTGTTGTTGCTTTACTGGCTTGACGTCAGGCTTAATGTTCAGACGATGCATGGCTTCTTGCGGATCAAGTCCGGGCATATCTTCGTAATTTCATGCAAAGACATTGATATACTCTCGTACGAGTGCCATCAATTCTTCTCTCTCTGTAAGTGATAAACCCTCACTTATAGAGATGGATTTAGAGTGATCTTGACTACCTAAATTAGCCTGAATCACTCTATCCTCAGTAGGCGGTTCACGTTGTTCGAATAGCTTTTCCTACTGGAAATCCAGTTGCTGAGCCCACGGTTTAACGTCGAATGTTTTAATAGCCTCCTCGTGCTCCAATCGACTGATCGAAGTCATATTGATGGAGAAATTTTGAAAAGCATCCCTGTACTAACATCCGACTCCCACTCAGATGAAGAGGTGGAACGCGATGGGATCGATTCGTTGTCTTCGGATTGGAACGATGCAGGAGGTGGCGGTGTAACATATCCCAACCCCCTGTGTGTTTTATCATAGTAATTTGCTGGTTTCCCTTTTGGCACAAAATTCTATAGAAAATTGCGTCGTCCTTTTTCGAAGTTCAGGCCATTCCCACTCTATAGGTTGTATCCTATTTTTCTCATCATATGTTGTGCTGATTGTGCATAATGAAAAAATTGCGGGGGTTCCGAGTCTAAACTTGAATCGTGACCGCAGACCTTCACAGTTGGGCCCTACCGAATACTATCGGTGATTGATTCCTTTTGGATAGAGGGACCACGAAGACAGACCCTTCCGCACACTCCACGATGTACTTGTCATTCTTGATTTGTGCAAAGGCATGTGTAGAAAGTTATTGTCGACAAATTCAGGTAGTTCGACACTTGCAAGATAATCAAAGATAACATTCTCATTAATTACCCATTCATCATCATCCCCAGAAGGATATTACATTGAGGATTATTGAAATATGCTACAATTGGTTCACAAGCCAAAGTAGCTGGCGTATCTCCTTCAGACTCTGAATCCGCCTCATTGCTACTGTCATCATCATCAGGCAACGGTTCTTTTGATGCTTTACTAGCTTTCTAATATAGGAGAGCATCAATAAAGTAATTTTTCACCCTTTTGAACGATTGTAATTCAGCGAACACTGTTCGTACCGTTGCATCATCTTCTACGTACTTGAAATGTTAGTACAGAGTAGAAGGAACGATCCAATAGCATGGATCCAAGGTCGTCCTAGCAACAAGTTATATGACATGTCAGCGTTAATGACGTAATACGTCACTTCATTTTAGGTCTCCGATTCGACAACGGAGTCAAATCATTCCGAATGGGTGACTACTTCCTACATTAAGACCGTATATCATTATAGTCGTTACAGAGAGCCGATAAAGCGGTATTCCAAGGAAGTAGAGGAGCCTTTTGGGATAATACTGAGTACGGACCCTGAATCAACCTGTATCCTTTCAATGCACGTCGAGCCGATGTATCCAGTATAGTATAAAGGTCGATCGTGTTTATTATCCTTGAGGAGCATGTCCTTAGCGGTGAAAGTGATAGTAGGTACTTTTGACTGTACATGATGACATTCAGAACACAAGGGTTAAGTGTCATCTCCAGGAGTTTCTGGCATATGTTTGAGAAATGACTCTGAATTAGCCAGTGCGTTCCTGAGTGCTTCTCTTATCTCTTTGGAGAGGCGAAGCAGCTCGTGTATAGTGAAACGAGATGGAATATTAGCCAGCTAGGCAAATTTGTTAAAGCGGAAAGGAACATCAAGTCTCGGGCCTGAAGGTTTTTTTAGGACGTGGTCAAATCGGACTTCTTTCTGTTTTTTCTTTCCCAAAGTCGGCACTGAAGCTTGAATGGGTACTTCTATTGACGTCATTTGTAGTTGTGTCTCGTCAGTAGTTTTGACATATTGTTTCAAGTACGATTTTCCCGACCGAGTCCTGTTGGTTAGGGTACATCAGCTTGTGCTGTGAAAGCATGCCTCTCATTTTCAGAATCGCTAAGAGAAGCAATTGTTAGGTTGTCATCATCCGGCAAGATAGAGACAACGTTGTAGGATCTCCCCATTCATTTGAATTTCTTTGAATCCCACTGTTCGTCTTGTACGAGGTCTTGGTGCACCCACATGATTTTCCCAGTCTTCAATATCAAGGGAACAAGACCTTTAGTCTTTTGCTGTTTAGCCGAAGGATCATTTATCTTCAGCTGTGCCTTAGGGTTTCTAAAAGACCCATCAGGGACTGTGACCTTTGGCATAGTGCCGAATTCGAGAGTCACGATATTTACAGTGATTTTCTTTTGTTCTGACTTTAAAGTTAGAACGCCGGCGTCGACTAAAGCCTGAATTTTGTCCATGAGGACAAAACACTTGTTAGAAGGATGGTGAACTATCTTATGGAAAAGATAATAATTGGGATCATTTATACATCCCACTTCGTTAGGGCATCGAGCCTCTGCCAGTTTCAAATTATTCCCCTTTTGGAGTAAATGGAATATTGTAACCACTTGCTCATTTTAGAAGGAATACTATTTTGGAGAAAACTTAAACTCCTGATTATTGACACCACTCTTTTTGGTCTTCGAAGGAGCATCCCCTGACAACTCAATGGACATAGTCTCCTTCCCTTTGGCTTGAGAAGATTGTGCCATCTCACCGCGCCCTTTATTATTCATACCCTATTTGCCTTTGGGGGTAGATGGTTCAAACTTTTTAGCCGACTCTCAGCTATTTCAGCTTACTCAACTAGTTCTTTTCAGGTATGAGCCTTGACAGCTCCCATACGAATCTCCACTTAGTCTAGGAAGTTATGCCTACATGTCTGCAATAACATAGGCAAAGGCATCCTTGCTGGACACATCAGAGATAAGTTTCTAAACCGCTCAATGTAATCATGGACGGATTCTCCTTTCCTCTGCACAGTGGAGAGGAGTTTATCCATAGTCACTCGGTGTCATCCTTGTAAAAATGAGAAAGGAACCGAGTCTCCAAGTCGATTCAGGAATTGATGGAGCCTGGTGGAAGGCTTTTGAACCAGTCAAAGACTACTCCTTTGAGAGTACCAATAAACAATCTGGCCATAATAGCATCTTTGTCTATAACATTACCAATCTGAGACCAGAAGTAATAGATGTGCTGGTTTGGTGAGCTTTTACCATCATACGTATGTAACGTAGGTGGTTTAAACTTTGGCGGATATGGCACTAAGTCCCATCCAAGTGGGTAGGGATGAACTATGCTTGCCTTCTTCAATTCATTCCTCTGAGCTAAGGTTGCGATCTAAGCTTGGATGCCTTTAAGAACTTCAGCATAGATGGAAGAGCTTTCCTTTGACTTCTCAAACTTAGGTTGCTCATCATCATTATGCTCCTCATTATGATTTCTTCCGGCATCATTATTATTTCGGTTGGTGTGGAGTTGAGTTAACTTCTGTTGGATGTTGTCCAAGGCTTCGTGCTGGGCCTTGGAAGTCTACTCTTGAGCTTCCATCCGTCGGCGGAGGTCATCATTGCCGTTATCAGCCATATGCACCGATACTCTGCCCGTTTGTATCGAGCTGATCGTTGCTAAAGAGGTACACCCACTGGCTTCTCCTTTATCGTCAGACCATTAGAATAAACTTTTCAATGGTTCAGGTGATATCACCCCAGTTGAAGAGGATGGCTGCTCATAGTTATAGGGTATTGTCACCCTGAATCTGGTGCTTCGGAACACACCTTCCTCTCCGACCAAGACTTGGCCAAAGCAAGGGCTATAGCCTAGGTATGGAGAACTGAAGAAGGGGAATTAGCATCACGCCGCCCCCGTCTGCTCCTGAGCGGTTCACATCCCCTTCCTATTGTGTTGACGGAAGCAGAAGGTAGATCTAGTAGGTTTTGCGATTTGCTCTTTTGTGATGCTTGATAGGAGCTCGAGCTGATAATCGGTCGAAAATCGACTGTCGAACTGGAAAGTGGCTGGCATCAGTTCCAGTCGACAATAGACTGAATGGACTATTACCAACTGACATCCCACTTGTTCACAGCA
Source organism: Agave tequilana (assembly GCA_038442645.1). Taxonomy (NCBI): domain Eukaryota; kingdom Viridiplantae; phylum Streptophyta; class Magnoliopsida; order Asparagales; family Asparagaceae; genus Agave; species Agave tequilana. The sequence continues at coordinate 10,613 of JAVJIF010019966.1, read as the reverse complement.
AGATGGAGAGGTATGGAGTAGTTCTAACTTCTGTTGTTAGTTAGGAACTCTCATAGATCGGTGTTAACCAAGCTTACGCGATCTTGCTTGGGCCATCAAGGGCACTTCAACGGCTAAGCAGTTTCGAAGCTATCAGATTCTCTTGGATTGCAAGATATCAGAGGGAAACAAAAATAAAATAAGAATAGAGAACAAAAATAAACTTTGAGTTGATTCAATTAACAATGGAAGAAAAATTTTACTTACACCGATGTCACCTCAGTACAAGCTTGATCTCCTTCCTCCATGAAAGTATCCTCTCCTCTCAGTTACAAAAATTACATAAAAGAAAACTAAAAAAAAACCTAAATTACAATCTACAAGTTAGCCTAAGAAAAACCCTAAATTTGTCTCAGTCCTCGATAAAATCTCAATCAAAATTTTGGCGCCGTGCGCTGTTTACCTTTGATCCGTTGCAATGACTTACCTTGTCTTTGAAGGCATTCAAGCATGACGTATAGGATCTTCCCCCTTCTCGATCTACACTACGAAAAGAAAAGACAAACTATACTAGCAAGAGAAGGCTTGTTCATCACCATAAGCCATCAAGGGCACTTCTTCGGCTAAGCAGTCTCGAAGCGATCAGATCTCATGGTTTGCAAGACATCAGAGAGAAAAAATAAAATAAAACAAGAATAGAAGAACAAAAATAAAATAAGAATAGAAGAACAAAAACAAACCTTGAGTTGTTTCTATTAACAATAGAAGAAAAGTTTGACTTACACCGATGTCACCTCAGTACAAGCATGATCTCTTTCCTCCATGAAAGCATCCTCTACTCTCAGTTACATAAAGGAAAATAAAAATTACAAAAAAAGAAGAAAAACCTAATTTACAAACTACAAACCCTAAGAAAAACCCTAGATTTGGCTCTGTACTGCGCTGGGCTTTTGAGATCTACCCTTCCTCTGTGCTATGCAGGGGTATTTATAGGAGAAAACTAGAGGATAAGAAGCGTATGAAGATAAGAGGAGCAAAATATCTCTGAATTTGAATTCTTCTTTTATCTCCAAACTTGTTTTGACTTATCCATAGAAGTTCAAATCTGTCCTGCAACTTGTTATCATGTTGATCGCTAAATATGGCTTATCTTCTAACTGAATTGGAAAGTTTAATCAACATAAGAGTTGTAGGCCTTCAAATCTTCTTTCTGGAGCATCTTGAATCATCGGATTTGCATATCTGTAGCAAAAGTTATGATCTGAATACTAAAACATATACAGTCTGAATCCGAATTTTTTGAATTTTTATCTTTGCACTCTTCTCCTTTTATCTTAATCCTCATCCTGCAAGCATTTAGGGTTGAATAGAAGTCTATCCCTTCCCCTTCTTTTAGTAATTGCAACTTTTACACTTGGTAATTTGCAACTTTTGCACTTGGGCTTGGACATGGGCTTTTTGGGCTTCTTTTGGGCTTTTATTTCTTTTTTTTTATTACTCAAGGCCTGCACACAATAAATAATAAAACATTAGTAATAGTGCAAAATTATAGGAATAAATATGAAAATGTGATAGTAAATGTAGTGATAAATATGCACTTTTTACTACCTATCACTTGGATACTTGAAGAGGTTGTTCGGGCTGGAGACCTCTAGCCTTGAGGCTTCTGTTTTTAGGTGGTTTGACAATCGGCTTATCAGTTATATTAACTTCGCTTGGCGAAGTTAGACGTGTAGCTTCGCCACAAGACGCAAGCTTAGCGCCAGAAAATTTTGGAAGCGAAGTCATGGTAACTTCGCTTTAGCACGTTGTGGTGTGTTGCTATTTGGCTTACTACATAGCACTGCAGAGTGCTTCAGTTCCAGCCTCGCAGCTGAGAACTTTATTAGTACCCTTAGGTAGCGGCACTGTGTTAGCCATGCCATCAGTAACTTCGCACGTAGGGGTAAGGTTGGCACTAGGGGCCAATGCTTCCAGATTGGGCGAAGACAGAGATACCAACTTAGCCTCGTGGCTAATAATATTGGCAATGCTGCGAAACTGTATAGACATTTTGACTTTGTCCTCGCGGGATAGGCGAAGTTGTGCTGGAACTTCACCTAAAACTTCACGCGGAGCTCTCTGCTTCGCCCTCCACACCTGCTTGGAAAGCGAAGCTTTAGGTTCGCAGGGAACTTGCTTAGTCTCACGTGAGGCGCTTTTAGCCTCGGTTGAGGCTGAGAGGAGCTGGGATGAGGTTTGTCCAGTTGCTCACCCGGTTAAGGTGGTTTCTGTTCTGTAGCCACTGAAGCCTTGACCATATAAACCTTCCTGTGCTTCCGCGCGTGGAGCACTGGGCTACCCTCAGAGAGTAGTTCTTCGAATTTTTCTTGGTCAAAGTAAATGACCAAGTTTTCGACAATGACGGGCTCAAGATTCTGATTGTTGCATTGCGACATCGTCTCCTTTTTGCGAAAGAAGACTTTGCTCCCTAGCTGAGTCGCCATCTTGTTTTCCATTGAAAATAAGGTTCATGTGGAAACTTACAAAAAAGGTGGAGGACCAAAATTACAAGTAATTCGACAGAAATTATAGGTAGATCCTCTGAGATTTCTGGGGAAGTATGCCGGTAGGAGTCTGATCAGCGCGCGATCACTTTATCCCTTTGACGATGCAATCAATCAGACAATCAAGATGCCTCCTAATAAGATTCCCTTCTCGCTTGGTTCTGAAAATCGAGTATTGGAAGTAGGGGAATAAGAGAACACTCTCTAGAAGTCTCTGGTTGAATTTCCTTCAGCCAATCTCCTCTCTCTAGCCCGTTAGCCCTTTTTTTTCTCTCAGTCTGTGCGTGTCCCTCCTTGGCTTAGCAAGGGACATTTTAGCCAAAAATAGGGTGTAACCGCCCCCTTGAATTCAGCAAGGCTGAATCAGTCTTTAGCTTCGCACGAGACTGCAAATGAGCTTGCAGCGAAGCTACTTGCAAGCTTCTAGCGAAGCCAGAGAGCTCGTGCGAACTCCTTCCTACCGTTGTGGCTTAATTGTCTCCACTTAATGTGGGACGAAGTGGGTGGGTGTACCGCCCACTTAAAGTGGCGTTAATCTCACTAAATTAGTGGGGTTCACCCATTAATCCCCGGTGGGAAACGGTCAATTGATGACCTGGTAAAGCTCGCTACGGAGCTAAGTCATGCGAAATTAAGACTTCGCTCAGAGCTTCAGACGAAGTTACCTTCGTAGTCTCCTGCGATGGTAAGACTTGGCTCATAGCCTCGGGCGAAGTTACCTTCAAGGCTTTATGCGAAGCTAAGACTCAGCCCATAGTGGAGCTAAACCCTTTTTTCCTTCTAGCGAAGTTAGGGACAAAGCTTCTAGCGTGAAGCTCCTGGATCAGCCTTTGGCGGGGTTAAATAGGAAGCTTCAAGCGAAGCTAATGGTTAGCCTTATAGAGAAGCTACCAAGAAAGCTTTAGGCGAAGCTGTAAGTTAGCTCTATATGGAGCCATAAAGAGCTTTAAAGCGAGGCTGGAGGCTATCCTCTTGGGCTCATGCAAGGCTAAGTGTTGAGCTAACTTAGCATCTTAGGCCTGCTTGGATATCTTCAAAGACAACTTTGGCTTACTGTCTGCTTCACTGTATCAGTAATGTCCAAGTCACCGCCTTATCCTTGGTCGTCACCTTGTCTTCTACTTATCTTTTGTAAATGTCGATAAGTTAGACGTTGTTCAGACCGGTTGAAGATAAATGTGAGATGTCTTTTTTTTAGAGTGTCAATATGGTCTTGTTGAAAGCTTCTGCAAGACCATTAGTGGCTAGATAGTATGCCATTGAAGACACACTTTGGATCTTGAACTTGTTGCAGAATCTTGGAATGCTTGGCTAACATACCAAGGCCCATTATTGTGAACAATCTGTCATGGCACGCCAAAGCGGTAGACTATGTGATATTGAATGAACTTGATCACGTCAGATGTCTTTACCTCCCTCAAGGGGATAGCCTCTGTCCATTTAGAGAAGTAATCGGTTATGGTTAAGATAAACCGGTATCCTTTGGATAAAGGTGGGCCGATAGGACCAACCACGCCTATTCCCTACATTTCGAATGGCCAAGAAGAAGTTTAGGGCGAAAATGTCCTGGTGCCTGGTGAATGAAGTCGCCATGGATCTGACAGGTGTGGCATCGCTTAGCATAAGCGATGGCGTCAGGGATCTTCTTTGGCCAATAATATCCCAGTCTTCGGAGTCAATCTCCAAGTTTTGGACCAGGTAGGTGAGCTCTGCACATACCGTCTTGAGCCTCTTTGAGTGCTTCCTGTGCCTCTTTATGTGATAATCAGCGGAGGAGGATTCCATCATATGACCGACGATATAGTGTTCTCGTGATCGCATTGTAGTAGAATTTAGGGGATTTCCTTCTAATGACAGCCGCCTTTTTAGGGTCATCGGCAGAATGTCATACAATGCGTAGTCGATATACATGAATTGCCAATCCCTGAGCTACGAAACTACTGAAGTCCCTAGAGCTTGTTTGACTTAAATGTTTCCTGTTGGAGTTTGATCATCTTTCAGGATGAATATTGGATAGTACATGTCATGGCTATAGAAGAGTACTTTCTCTGTCGCTCCGGCTTGAAGGGCTAAGAAAGCGGTGAGAGATGCCAGTGCATCTGCATGGGCATTTTGCTGGCGAGGTACGTGGTCAATTTAGAAACTTCTGAACCTCTCCGCCATGTGGATGGTTGCATTGTGATAGGGTACTAAGTCTTCATGTCTGACTTCGTACTCTCCGCGAACCTAATTAACGATGAGCTTTGAATCGCAGTATGCTTTGAGATTCTTAACACCAATCTCATCAGCGATTTGCATCCCAATTAAGAGAGCATTATATTCTACTACATTGTCAGAACACGGTTAAGTTAATGAGAATGCAGGAGGGATTATGTAGTTCTGTGGGGAGACAAGTACTACCCCCACTCCTACTACGATATTTCCTCGAGGACCCATTTTTGATATGCCATCGAAGAAGAGTTGCCACACCTATCCTTCGAAGGATGTCTGGGTCAAGCAAACTTCAGCAACCTTGTCTGAGAGATCTTCATAAACTTTGGTCATCCTTGGATATGGATGTTCAGCCAAGAAGTCTGCCACTACCCGTCCCTTTACAGTTTTTTTTGTGACAGGAATTGCATCTCATATTGGGAGAGTAATATGGCCCATCTTGCCAATCGACTATTCAGTGATGATGGATTCGTCATAAGCAATCTTAAAGGATTGACTTTTGATATGAAGTGTATAGTTTGGCCCACCAAGTAGTGTCGCATCTTCTGGACGGCGAACACCAACACCAAGCATTCCTTTTTGACAGGGTTGTATCGATGTTCAGCTCCAATCATGGTTCTACTCAGGTAGTAGATTATTTGCTCATTTCCCTGATCATTATTCTGAGCTAGCAAAGCTCCTAGAGAATGATCCATAACTCGAACGTATATCAGGAAAGGTTTTCCTCACACCAGACTGTAAGGACAGGTGGTTGCATGAGATACCGCTTGATTTCCTCAAACGCTTGTTGGCAAGCATCGTCCCAGATGAATGAAATACCCTTCTTCATCAATTTGGTGAAGGGTTAGCATCGTCCTGCGATATTTGAGATAAGCCTCCGGATATAGGTTAGTCGCCCTTGCAATCCTCTAAGCTCTCTAAGATTCCTTAGAGGTTGCATCTCCTGAATGACGCAGACTTTCTCTGGATCGAGGTGGATTCCTTTGGATGTTACGATAAACCCAAGGAATTTACCTCTGGCTACCCCCGAAAAGGATTTGGTGGGATTCATCTTCAATTGATATGCCCACATGATATCGAATACTGTCTTCAGATCTGCTATGTGATCGGCTTTGACACGACTTTTCACTGCAATATCATTTACGTAGCATTCCACTGTTTTGCATATATGCTCGTGGAAATTACATTCATAGCTCTCTGGTATGTTACCCTGGAATTCTTTAATCCGAAAGGCATCACAATATAGCAATGCACCCTTAGTGGTGTCCTGAAGGATGTATGCTTCTCGTCAATAGGGTACATCTTAATTTGATTGTATCTAGAGAATCGTCCATGAAGGGCATCCGTTCAAACCCACACGTGTTATCGATCATGACATCCGTGATTGGAAGGGGAACTCATCTTTAGGACATGCCTCATTTAGATCATAAAAATCAATACAAACTCAGATCTTCCCATTCTTCTTGGTGACAGGGACGTTATTAGTCACCCAATCGAAGTGTTATTCTTTCCTAATGAAACCGGAGTCCATAAGCTTCTTGACTTCCAACTGGATCGCTTCCATTATCTCTGGGTGGAACCGTCATTGCTGTTGCTTAATGGGCCTAAGGATTGATGTTAAGGCGATGCATATCCACTTGGGGGTCAAGCCCGAGCATATCTTCGTAGTTCCAAGCGAAAACATCTATATACTCTCGTATAAGAGATATTAGATCTGCCTTCTTGGGCAGTGATAAACTTTCGCCTGTAAAGATGGGCTTAGGATTAGCTTCATCTCGCAGATTAACTTGGATTATCTTATCCTCTGTAGGTGGTTCGCTTGTTCAAAGAGAATATCCCAGAGAGTATTTAGGTGCTTGATTCAAGGATCTGTATCTGACTGGATCATTTGTTCATTTCCATCTTCTGAGTGGCTTGTTGAAACCATGTTTACCGAAAGGTCTTTAAAGATGTTACTAACACTAACATCTAACTCCTACAATGACATGCCCAATGAGTAATTATGATATAATAATCCTTCAGACTCAGAGGCTGACAGGGTTGGAGTTGACACATAGCCCAACCCCCTGTGAGTTCGATGATAATAATCTGGGGCTTTCCCTTTTGGAACAAAGGATAAAGCAGTGTTCTTCTTCCTTTGTGGAAGTTTAAGCCAAGACTACTTGTTAGGTCATACCCCATGTTCTCCATCATTTTAAGTACATTCGACTCATAATGAGAGAACTGAGGAAGTTTAATCTCGCTCTTTGAGTCTTTGCCAGCCGTTGGTTTGGACTCGACTCTTCCGAAAAGGATCATTTTTTGGCCTTTGCATCTTGCTGGGACCTCGAAGAAGGATCCTTGCGCATCGCTGATGCTTTGATATGCTGTGAGAGATGATCTCACCGGTACATGCAGTGATGTCAGGGCATCTATTGCTGACCAGGGGTCATCATCTACATCAGTACTATTATTTGATGGTATGGAATTGGAAGTAAACACAGAAAAATAAACCAAATCTAACTCTTCATTAATATAACACTCGCATACATTATTAGTGGTGTTATTAACATCGAGCTTATTAATGCTCGTTACAAGTGGATTCAGCTCCCAAAGGCATTCTTCTGCCTCTGGTTCCACATCAGCTTTGTTGCCAGAGTCTAGTTCCTCTGGCTAGGAATTCTCGTCTGTCTCCAAAGAATCCTGGTACAGGAGAGAGTCTGTGAGTAGTTCTCTACCCTCTTGAACGGATGCCTTTCGGCGACCAACGTTCAGACTTTTCCATCTCCGTCACTATACTTCATAACTAGATGGAGAGTAGAGGGGACATTTGAGTTGCGATGAATCCATTCATCCCAGTAACAAATTATACGAGGTGTCGACATCAATAACATAGCACGTCACCTCGGATCTTAGGTTCCCGATCTGGCATTTGAGTTTAGTCTTTCCCGTTGGGCACATACCATAGTGTTGAAGCTGTAAATGATAGTATGGGTGGCGCTCAATTGGTGAGTGGAGATTCACAAGTGCTGCATGATTTGGCGAGGCATGAAGCTCAACGCAGATTCTGAATCCACCTGAATGCGGCTCACTTAAGATGATCTAATATACCCTGTGAGTATAGGGACCTATCATGTTTCCCCTTAACCTGCATGTCGTCTGAAGTGAAGGCTATGCAGAGGACATGCTGAGATGCATGGAGACAGTTTTTCTTCATCTTTCTCTTCTGGTTTAGCCAGAATCCGGCCTAATTAGGCCTCATCATCAGCTAAAGCTTCTCTCAAAGCTTCCCTTGTTGACTTAGATAGTCTCAGGAGCTCATAAAGGATAATCCTGGCCAGGATGTTGGCCAGTTATGCCAAGACATCAAAATGGTAAGGTCTCGAAGATCCTTCAACTTTGTCCTTTGGGAGAGCCTTGGCATAACGAAGCTTCTTTTGCTTCTCCACGGGTTGCTTCGTGGATTGCTTGGATTGGCTTCTCTAGGGTGGGTTTAGGCAGATTTGCCGCTATTTGATTATACTTCTTCAAGTACGATTGGCCCGAGCGAGTCCCTGCCATGAGCGGTGCATTTTGTTCTGTACCAAGGATGGTTGTCTTCTCCTCTGAATCAATTAGCAAGGGACATTAGTTTCTGCTTCCCGGGAGGAAGCACACACCACCACTTACAAGGTGAAGCTTTTGCTTTCCCCCTGGCTTCCGTTGGTAACTAGTCCACTGCTGGCCTTCCACGAGGTCAGGATGAACCCCCATGATCTCTCCTTGAGGAGTAGTAACAGGCACGAGACCTTTCTCCTGCTGGAAGTGTGGATCTGTATTGACCACCCTTAGTTCCCCTTTCGCGATGGGAGCCACTTCCGCTGGCGTTGGAGGCTGTACCCCGAACTGAAGGAAAGACGTCATATTGGCTGTCACTTTCTTCTGCTCTGGGTGGAGCTTGAGCACCTCTGCATCAATCAAACTTGGAGAATGTCTTTAAAGATGTAACAACTTTTGGTAGGTGCCCTAGCATCCTGTAGTACAAGTAGTAATTGGGATTATCGGTCTTGCCTACCTCTTCAAGACGTCTATCTTCAGGAAGCTTCAGTCTGTTGTTCTTGTTGAGTAATTTGAACAACAAATCGATATGCTCGTCTTTGAAGGAGTACTGCTTGTTGGTGGCATAGCTGGCTTGAAGAGCTACCCCTCTAGCTGGTTGGGGCTTAGAGGGACTTTGTCTCTGTCGCCAGTGTGTCCTTTCTTTTGGCTTGGAAAGATGCTTCTGGCGTGCGCCTTGTCGACTTTTGGGTCTGGGCTTGTTTCTTTTACCTTAACCTTGGCGATAATCTCTTCTGCATGTTCGCCTTGCTGGACTAACCGCTTCCAGATATGGCTTTCAGCTACCCTATCCGAGCTAAGAGTGAGGTTTGCAAAATGTGACAGCATGTTTCCACCAGGGTGGCTTGGGTTATGCCGCTTGGACATCGGAGTGCCATATTCTGAAATCTCTCCACAAATTCTTTAACTGGCTCTCCTTTCCATTGTCTCATTGCCAGGAGAGTTGGCATGGTAATCTTCGAATCATCTTCGAAGAAACAGATAAGGAAAAGCTTCTCCAGATCACCCTAGTTCTTGATAGAGCCTTCTGGGAGCTTCATGAACCATTTAAAAGCAATCTCTTTAAGAGTGCTAATGAATAAACGTGTCAGTATGGCATCATTTGACACTACATTCCCGGTCTGGGACTTGAAGTAGTATATGTGCTGGTTCAATGACCCTTTGCCATCGAGGCCTGTAGGGTCAGAGCTTTGAATTTAGGAGGGTACGAGATAAGATCCCACTCAGCCGGGTACGGTCGGACCACTTCTGGCTTCTTGGAGGCCTTTCTGGTTGGCGCGAGGGCCTTAAGCATTGCTCCAGTTTGCTCATTCTTTTAGAATGAGTACTCCCGTTCTCTGAATTACCCTTTCTTCAGTGGAGGCTTGGATGGCTCAGAGTTGGAATGCTCTTCATCTTAAGTATGTGCAGAAGATAAGCTCTCCCCTTCCTTTCGTTCGCCCCTGGACTTCTTGGGAGGAGTCTTGGCCTTCGGCTTCTTCTTCTTGTCCTCAAGCAATTGCGAAAGCATCTTCTTGAGGGTGTCGATAGATTCTTGTTGGGCGCGAATCATATCAAACTGTTTCCTCTGGATTTGGGCTTGCTGTTCAAAGCACATGGCCATTTCTTCTGGAGTCCCTGCCATATACACGAAGGCTTCTTTCTCTACGAAAGAGTTCGAGGCTGTGATTTCGCGATGGCAGAGTGTGACTCGCTTACTTCATTGCCCCGGGCTTGGGCACTATAGTCCACTGGGTTATTACGCTAGTTCGAGTGTGGGTATGCTGGTACACTCCTTCCGGCACGGTGTCAACTCGTCGGAGCTGACTATTGGCTGCTTCCCCTTAGTTTCTGCTTAGCGGACCCACCATGTTTGCAGTAACTTCAGGATACTTTTACATCAGAGAAGGTTCTCCTTGTGCGGGAACGACGCCTTTTGGCCGAGTGGTAGACTGACGCAGACGATAACCAATTAAAAACTGACTATTTTCTTACATGCGAGCTGCGGTGGCATTCAGAGAGCACTACCGTGATGAGCCATTCACAGCAACATCATGGAGTTATTGATGAACACTCCTCTTCTTGGTCAAGAAATCGCTTAGATCTGCTGGGGGGGATCGAAGAGACCAGCCTCGAGTCTATGAGAATGAGGACTTTTCAATTCTCTTCTGACCTAAGCCGTCGGAGCGAATGTTAACCTTGCATTGAAACTCTGAGATGCAAGTCTCAGGGCACAGGGTTCGAATACGCGGAGCTCACGTTCTGTGGAACAGACGCGGCTCTCGTGTATTGGCTTTGAGACGCGGGTCATGTGCCTCTGCT